>SZWC01009257.1:15106-32698 GCA_023375785.1 Penium margaritaceum | reverse complement strand
CACGCACACGCACATGCACACGCACATGCACACGCACACGCACATGCACACGCACATGCACACGCACACGCACACGCACACGCACAGGCACACGCACACGCACACGCACACAGAAACACACACAAAAACGCACACGCGCATGCGCATACGCACGCACACGCACACACACAGGCACACGCACACACACACGCACATGCACACGAACGCGCACGCGCACGGGCATGCACACGGGCACTCGCACGCGCACGGGCACACGCACGCACACGGGCGCGCACACGCATACACGGACGCACACGCGCACGCGCACGTGCACACGCACGCACATGCAAATGCACATGCACACTCACGTGCATTCACATACGAACGTGCACGTGCCAACGCATACGCGCCCATGCCCGCAATCGCACCTGCGCCAGCCCACACACCCTCGCCTGGGAACAGGCACGCGCCTGCACCCCTGCCCGTGCCCGCGTCTACCCGCGGCATGCGCATGCGCTCGGGCATGCCCCTGCCCCATTCTCTCGCCTATCTGCCTGTACCCTCCTGCGTCCGACTGCCCGCGACCACGCCCGTGCCCTTGCCCGCGCCCCAACTCCCGCACTTCCATGCGCACTCATGGGGACGCACCTGCACACACCAATACGATGATGGATCTTCGGAAGATGACGGTGCTGGAGCGCAGCAGGACAATGCAGCAGGTGCAGGTACCGCTGGAGCGCAGGACGCAGCAGCCGACGTGGGGGAGCCCGCAGCCGAGGACAACGTTGCAGCAGAGCAGCAGCAGGACCAGCCGCCGGCGTCGCCAACGTCGCCGCGTCGCAGTCGGAGGCAACGAAATGCGACGAAGCGGTATGACGCGAGCACAGGCCGTTGGGTCGGCATGGCGCGGTGCATGATGGCAGCCGCAACGGAGCCGACAACCGTGCAAGAGGCGCTTGCACGACCTGACGGGCAGCACTGGGGCGAAGCAATAAAATCTGAACTTGTCTCCCTTGCTGAGAACTGCACTTGGGAATTGTTGGATCGGCCTGAGGGGGCGAAGGTGATCAGCTCCAAGTGGGTGTTCAAGGTGAAGCTCACCAAGGACAGCAAGGTGGAGAAGTATAAGGCGCGGCTAGTGGCGAAGGGGTACGCGCAGCGGAATGGCTAACACTACGATGAGACGTTCGCATCCGTCGCCAAGTTCACAAGCATCCAAACGATCCTCACGGTGGCAGCCGCAAAGGACATGGAGATCCACCAAATGGATGTCAAGACGGCATTCCTGAACGGCATCATCGACAAGGAGATCTACCTTGCGGTGCCGGAGGGGGTGGATGAACCGGCGGGCAAAGTGTGCAAGCTGCGGAAGGCCTTGTACGGGCTAAAACAGGCGCCTAGGTGCTGGTACCAGCAGATGGATGGCTACACGACGGAGCTCGGCTTCAAGCGCTGTAAGTCAGACCACAGCATGTACGTGCGGCGCAGCAAGGGATTCCATCAGATTGTCGCACTCTACGTGGACGACCTGATCCTCTACTCATCAGATCTGGTGGTTTTGCAACAGCTCAAGGAGCAGCTGAGCAGCAGATTTAAGATGACGGATATGGGGGAGCTGGAGTACTACCTCGGGATGAGCATCACGCGAAACCGGAGGGCACGCACGCTTGAGCTGGGACAGGCCAAGTACATGGCCGAGGTCTTGAAGCGGTACGGCATGGAGGAGTGCAAACCAGTGGGCAGTCCGGTCTCCACGAGCTGTGAGCTGAGTGCGGCGATGGCGCCGCAAACAAAAGAGGAGAAGGAGGACATGGCGGAGGTGCCCTACCAATTTGAGGTGGGCAGCCTGATGTATGCTATGGTGGCGACTCGGCCGGACTTGGCCTACCCAGTAGGTCAGGTGAACGGGTATGTGGCCAATCCTGGGCCACTACACTGGCAGGCGGTGAAGCGCATCCTCCGATACTTGCAGGCAATGCGGCACGCGCGCCTGAAGTACGACGGAAAGGGGATGTCAGACCCCTTGCCGCTGGTCTGCTACACTGACGCGGACTACGCTGACGATGTGGACAAGAGAAAGTCCACTTCTGGCTATGTGTTCTTCCCCGTAGGTGCAGCAGTCTCGTGGTGCAGCAGTAAGCAGGACTGCGTTTCCACCTCCACAGTGGAGGCGGAGTACGTCGCTCTGGCGGAGGCGGTCAGGAAGCGGTGTGTCTCTGCAGATTGCTGGGGGAGCTGGGCGTGCCGCAGCAGGAGCCTACGGTGGTCCAGGAGGTCAACACCGGCTCCATCTTGCTGAACAACAACCCGACGCAGCATAGGAGGACAAAGCACATTGACGTGCGCTACCACTACGCGCGTGACATGGTGGAGAAGGGACAGGTTGTGCTGCAGTATTGCAGCACAAAACACATGCTTGCAGATTGCTTGACCAAGGCGCAACCCCAGGATCGGCATGTCATCAGCCTTGCAGGGCTTGGGTTGACAAGCTGTGAAGGGCTTGAAGGCGCAGGAGCATATGAGTAAAGAGTGAGCATGAGGCATCCGGCATGGAAGGTGCACGGGGGAGATTGTTAAAAAGTGTCCCTGCCATGGTTGTCGTTTGTCGTTTTCCTGGTCTGACCACTAGAGGGTGGTTGGATGTCCAATCTGATTGCACATTTGGAATCCTTGGATTTTTCCATGCAATTTCAAACTTTTAGTTGCTCGATTTGGATGAGAATTCATAGAGTTAGCCCTACCCAAAGTTCGGGTGGCGAGGCGGGTGGAATCTGGTACCCGTCCGGGGTGACAGGATACTCCACCGCCGGTGGTCCGTGTTCAGCTTCAACTTGCTAAATAGATCCCAAGGTCCTAGAGGAAGCAACCAGGGAGGTCCCCTGGACCAGGTCGAGCCGCCCTTTGACTTGTCAATCAAAGAAAGGTGCTTCGAGCCGTCGTCGGCTCGTGTCGGAGACGACTCTCATCGGCGGCAGCCAAAGGCGGCTCCACCAAGGGTTGCTTAGATGGGCGTAGCAGGGGCTATACTGCTCCGTTATGGGCATGCTTGGATGCGTTGGAAAGCTCAGGTCATAGGCTATAAGAATCTGATGGAATCTCACTAAAAAAAATTACCATTAATGATTCGCAGCCCTTCTCAGTTTCTGCAATCTGTGTTCTGCCAGAATTCTGCACTTGGTGTTGTGGCGGTCCAAAGCACACACCTCCCTTGGAAGTCTCTCTGCACTAAGAAGCCGTGGACACTTAGGCAGTTCAGGGCACGCTAGGAAAGTATTCCTGATAGCTTCTTGCTGCTGCTGCTCCTGCTGCCCGCTGCCGCCTGCTGTAGCTGCTGACTGCTGCTGCTGTTGTTAGTGCCAATGCCCGCAGCATCTAGTGGCTGCAACCTGCTATAGTTTCCGCCTACTATTGCTGCTGCTGGCGGCTGCTGCTGCTACACTGTCACGTGCTGAAGGCGGGTGACTCCGGCGGCAGGCGGGTGACTCCGGTGGCAGTCGGGTGACGTGGACAGGTACCAGTGAATTGGCTACAGCGGTGACGCTCACTGCTGCTGCTCTGCTACGTCTTTGCTGTGCAGCTCGGCGAGAACTGTCTCGCCGCTCTGATACCATGAGAAGATGCGTGGAAGCTTCCTAGCAATACAGTTGCTGACTAGGCGTCAGTGCCTGGTCAGACGGTGACGAGAGTCATTGGTAGTACATACAATGGCAAGAGTCTGGCTAGGAGACACAAGTCAAAGTGTCAGAATTCTTCGATAGCATTTGCAGAGAGAAATGATAAATGACAGGTCCAAGGCATAGATACCTGCCACGGTGCACGCCGGGTGTCGCACGCGGCAGTACAAGGTCTGTCCTAAAACCCGCCCAGAACTACTTTTTTGGCGGTAACTTAGCGTAGACAAGTCAGAATGATATGCCGTCTTAACCTACACGTGCAGAATCTCAAGTCTGACGTTACAACTGGTCACATGCATGCATCCGGCATCAAACGGTGGACACACAATACAAAAAGATGCAAATTTGGCCCACGGCTAGTCCACCGATAAACTCCTACATGCTGCAGAAAAACTGCAGAAGGTCCCCGGCAGCATCCAGGACTCTGGGGCGGTCGTCGGTCAGCTCCAAGCGGGTGGTCCACCACCAGACGATGCACCAGCGCCAACTGGGTCCGTATCAGGGATCTGCGCGGGCATGGAAACGACCGAGTGGTCACAGTTAACTATACATGTCGACAGGAACGTCACAAATCACAACACCTAGTTCTTCGCAACCTTGTCTACAACCTTTTCTGGGTCGACACACGTTGAAAACGTGCTAAATTCTTGACAAAAACTTTCATTTCTGACACGCACAAGTTTACTCTGCACGTGGTTGACTTCGCACGTCCCCTGGACCTGATTGATTGCGTCACGCGTCCTTGCTTGCTCCTGTACATTCTCTTTGTTAATGTTCATGCATCTTTCTTTTATGTTGAGTGTAATTCTTGTTCATCTAGGAGCCGAGGGATTTTTTAGTGCACAATGTGCTGGCATGCTAATGCATTCATCAAAATGTACTAGTTTTCTCACATACGCATCCTACACGAGAATATATCAATATGGCTGCAATATACGTCGAGTAGTCACAAGTGGCAACAACTTACTCAAGCATGATGGGCTTTCTCTCCGCTAAACTACCAATGTCTCTGCCATTCACGTAGCCATGGTTTTGTGCCTGTATGCCAACCAATTCCTTTCACAGTTCTCTTGCTCTTAACACATGGTTTGTTGCTCATAACTGAATGAGATTTTCACATACACTTTGAGATGATGCGGATTGAATTTTACATGCCTGGCTGGATTTTACAAAATGTGCTAGAAGCCGGGTGCTCAAGATACTAGGGTCATGTTGTCGGATTTTTCCTAGCACCAGCCACTCTAAGTTTATTCTAAGAGGGCTGGCTCAACCCCGTGGGTGGAAAAATCACACCTCCATCATCGTGCTGGAGGTAGGGATCGCTCATCGTGCCCAAGTCACGCTCCACTCCACCATCCCTTTCTGCATCTTCCAGCCTCCTCATCTTCCATATTCGAAATGGGTCTTATCTTGCTTCTCAAGCATTCCAAGTATCGCACTCTCTTGAACTCCTTCCAAGTCATAGGACCGTCCAAATGTGGCTCGGGAAAAAATGATTGACGTCGGTGGTCAACGGAGAGGAGCAATGGATGATCGGCCTACAGGTTAGACCCCAGGTCTCTGCTTACAGATGTCCCTTGCTCTCTCTCTCCCCCTTCTTATGATTAATGGAAGTCTTCTTATCTTTCAGGAATTTTGCCCATCGCATGAAACTACTTGGGGGGGGGGGGGGGGGAACATGTTCACACATGCTTTCACGACTTCTCTTCGTTGCAAGCACTCTCACTTGCCTCTTAGCCTTCGTACCAAGGATGTCATGGATCTGGTCCTTAATTAAGCCATCCGGGTGGCCCGTTGCACTGAGTTCATGACCTGATAAGAGAGGTTTTTGTCTCTGCTGACTTACAAATGAGGCGATTGAGTAATGCTTCCTCCTGTGCAAAACACTTCACGATGTCACTTTTCTTTTGAGCAGACTATACCAGGAAAACTTATCTCAATTTTCTTCCACTCCACTTGATCTCTTGCTAAGCCCTTTCTAGCCCCAGTCATCCACTTTTTACTCTTCTTCTTAATCAAGCAGTAATGTTAGGCCTAACTCTTGGGCAGGCTTCTGCCGCTAATCAGCGGAGAGGCCAATCCGCGGAGGAAGGGGGACTTGGGCGGACTGGGAATCGCGCAATGCACACTGACTCCCGCGGCAAGCGCGGTCGAGCATGGGGTAGCGCGGAATCCAGTGGCGGTGGAGGCGGGCCACCCGGCGGGAAGCTGCCGTAGGTTGACATTATCATCTGCGGTGAATTCCCTACGGCTATCTCAAGCGCTTGATGCGGAAGCTGTGAAAGGGCGGGTAGAAGTAGCAGGGAGATCCACAATGGGGAAGGAACAAGAGCGAACCGCAAGAGGAAGCACAATCACGAAGCCAATCAAGTAGAAAAGGAATAACAACGGAAGGTTGCAGCAATCAGGGGAGCAACAACCAATCAGCACTAGGGTCGATGCGTCAACCAAGGAGAAACACCTGGAGGGCACACCACGGAGAACGAAGATTCAAGGAAGAACACGAGGTTCGCGTACACGAGCCGCCGATGTAGAAGAAGAGACCCAATAAGAGAAGGAAGAAGGATATTCCCTTGTGTGACTGCGGACAAGACCCGCGGTGTGTAGACGCACCGTGGGGAGTCCAAGTAGGAGGATAGAGGATGATATGTGAGGGAAGAGATCCACGGCATCTAGACACATCGTGCAGAGTCCTGAGTAGATAAAGCCTAGATAGCGGTAGCAGAAGATGTTCGAAGCTACTCAGTCTTGGATCAGAACTCCGCATTTCATGTACTCTGCTCCTGATTATCAAAGACATTTACCCACTCCCATCCGTGCTCTCAGTTTTCCGCTTCCCTGCCTTCCATTGTCTTCGGTGTTCTGCCTGTGGTCAGTGGGACTGGGGGTGTGAGGAACCAAGCTCGGGATGAAGTAAGCTGCCGGCGGTGCCCTTGCTTGCACACGGCCGCACAACGGGGTTCCGCGGAGAGGAGCTGGAAGCCACGAGGTGGTGGGCTCGAGTGTGGCAAGAAGTGGACCGCGGAGTGTTACTCATCGGTGAGGTTCTTGCACATAGTCTAGACATGTGAACCGTGGAATTGCCTGTCGACTACAAATAGTGCCTCAGAAGGAACAGTCGCGGAAGGATCTAGGCAAGGGCCACCTACCTCAGAAACTCGCAATCCGTGAATAGCGTGGAGGGGAGGAAAGCGCGGAGCAGGGTAAGCGCGGAGTAAGATAAGCGCGGAATAATCCTGGAGCATGGCAAAAATGGAGGTATCAGTTTCATAGTGCCATGAGCATGGATAGTTCCTCGCTCTTTGCTCAATGGAACTGCACGCGACCTTCAGATCAGTCGTTGATGTCGACGGCTAGTTTCATGCATCAAGACATCAGGCAGCAGCACCAAGAACAACAATCGCGGTGAGAACCAGCGCGGTGCTTCCTGCCGCGCCGAGCCACTACCTACGCCGGCAGCCAGGACTCCACCCCCATGCTGTCCCACACCCCAGTCAGTTCCTCACCAGGCTCTGACCCGCTTGCCCAACATCGGAGGGTGACCGAGTGGCGAGAGCAGCTGCACTGGCGACGTATCATGGAAGCGCTGGGTGAGCGTGTGGAGGTGGAGAGCATCCACAGTCATGGCAGCCGCGGATCCATCCAGCCTCAGGAGGGACGGGAGGGCTAGGAGGACAGGGCCCTGGGAGTACAATGGTTTTCCGACGCCCAACCATCGCTGGAGGAATCCTCCGCTGGTGAAGAGCTAGGGGCCTATCGCAGATTGGTCTACCGGTGTCACGGCGGACAACGTCCATTGGCAAATGGCGAACTGACGTTGCAGAATCCACCACCTCCGCTGCATCCGCAGCTTGAAGTGGTGAATCCCTGGGAGTCAGGCACCTCGGATTCGTTTGCACCAGGCCTGTAGCAGCCACAGATGCACCCACCGCAGCAGTTCTCGAGGATAAGACAGCTGGGGATGCCAACATCCCCCCCGGCACCGGATTCCGTGCCGCTACAGGCGAACCAGTTGCAGACGCATCAAACGCAACCTGCCACTGGAACGATGCCGGGGACATCAGCGGCACAACCCTCAGTGACAGGAGGGACACAGCCGTAGATGCACCCGTTTCCACAGTTTGTGGGAACCGTGCAGACAAGTATGACGCCACAACCCTCCGTGTCAGGACCGGTGCAACAGCACATGAGCCAGTCTCTGCCTCACCGAGGGGCCCCACAGACGGGAACGACAACGCCACACGCCACGAAGAGCGTGATGCAACAACAACTGAACTCGTCGCAGGGGGTTGTGTGTGCCATGCCAACAGGGATCATGACGCCTCCCCCTGCACCGGGGATGCAGCAGCCGACGCACCAACCACAGCAGTCGGTGACAATGGTGCAGGCAGGAACAACGGTGCAACACTCGGCGATGGCTCCACAGATGACCCAGCCTCTTGGGGGCACCGTTCAAAGGGGGTCCGCGGTTCAGTTTCCTCTGTCGGGAGTCCAAACACTGATGCATCAGCAGCAGCTGTTTGGAGGCATGGCGCAGGTGGGAGCTATGATGCAATCCTCCACGACAGTCTCGCAACCATGGATGACTCCGCACCAGCAACCGATAAGCACCACACAAGTGGGAACGAGTCAACAGCCATTTGTGCCAAGAATGAAGCCGTAGCCACCCCTGGGAGCGGTACCAGCACCCCTGCCTTCCGCACATGCCTACCAGTAGCTCCACCCGCAGCAACCAGTTGGGTCCATCCTTCGGGCACCACCACTAATGCCACAAACCCAGCCGACAATACAAGGCCACTCACTTCTGCTACCGCAGAAGATGATAAGGGTTCAGCACTCTGCTGGGACAACGGCAGCCCACTCCCTCCCGGTTGCGCCAGTCGCAGCCGCCAACACCGGACCAATGCTTCCCTTCAGCTCCGCAGCTGTGGCCCCCACTGCCCAAACCTATTGGATACCTCAGCTAAAGGCACCACCGGCGCAGGGGACCCAGGTCCCGCCCCCTGGGATGACATTCTTCTCTACATCCTACACTGCCTCAGTCCCCTCTTCCTGGTACATGCTCCCCCCACCCATGCAGTCAGGCCCTCACATGCTCGTGGGATAGTCGTCGATGCAGCCCCATCATACTGGCTACTCCGCAGCCCAACCTACTACCCTCCCACCTCAGCATTCTGCGACAGCATTGATGACTAACCGCAGCACCGTGCCTCAGCTACAATTCATCCACTTTGAACCCGCGAACCTCTCGCGACTAGAGTCCTTCAAGGGTGCCCCGGAGGAAGAACCCGGCTCAAGCAAATCATCCTCTACGCCAGTATTGGTCGGATTCCACCCGACCTCTGCCTCGCCACCCCGGAACTCCATCTCCAAGGAGCTGCGGCAGATTGGTACAATACGCGCACACCCTTCCCATCCTTCAAAGACTTCGACAACGCCCTCGTTGAGCGATTTAAGCATCTCAAAAAGGAGGAAGCTCTGAGGAAGATCGAGAAGGAGGTCATGCGCAAGGATGACGACATCCGCAGATTCCTGGACCAGTTCCTGACCTGGGCTTCAGTGGCCAAAAACCCTCAAGGGGAAGGCCTTCCATTGTGGGTCCTCCTGTAGAACCTCATCCCCGCGCTCACAGATGAGGTCAGCAGCCTTATGATCACTGAACGCTACCATTCTCTCCAAGACACAATGCAAGATGCTACGGCCATATCCACCCGTCAGTGGTCTACGCGATAGCATTAGGACGGAGACACCCACGCACCGTCCTCCTCACATACTTAGCCTCCGCAGCAGAAGCCCAAGGCCCGTTACACCTGCCAAAGCCTGAAACACATCGCCCGCGACTGCCCTCGCCACCGACAAGCAGCTTTGCGCCCAGAACCAGTCCACCAAGATCCTATGGTCCAACAGTGGCACCCGTACTACAATCAACCGTGGCCAGGTCAGCAGCAGCAGCAGCAACAGCAACCGCGCCCGCCCCCAACCGGCCACTCTCAGTCCGGACACGGAAGTGGCGAGGGCATCTTGCCAAACCCACAACCGACCCCGAACCCCACAGACGGTGCACGCAATGTCAAGCTGGGTTTGCCCATGGCTGATAACAAACCTACAGAGTTGTCTCACACTCCTGAGGAAGCATAACTCATCACACGTGCCTGCCGGCTCAGACTTCGCAGGTGGAATATGTAGGAAGCCACACAACTGCAAATTGACCTGCGACGGCAGGCAGAAGGTATTGACGCCCGGCAACAGGACGTCGTCGCAGCCCGCTCCGTGCGCTCTGCTAAGAAGCACCGCGCCACAAATCCCATGCGTGCTGAAGGCCCACCTGCCGTGGTACCCACATCTGAAGCCCGCACCGCTCCCACAGCTGCAGCGGACCCCATAGACCTAATGGAGTAGCTTTTCACCACCCCCACCGCAGCTGTGAGCTTCTTTGATTTCCTCCGCATCCACCCTGAGCTTGTTCCGCGGCTTAAAGAGGAATTCACCAGGGCCAATCAGTGCCTCCAGGCTGTCGGCATTTCCCTCAACTGCACCACACCGCTGCATGGCACCCAGAATACCCGCCGAGTCATACCAGAGGCACCACCAGCCTTGAACACAGAAGAACTAGACTGGGGATGCCCCACCATTGTCATCCACCATCACCTCACACCTCGCGTCCCGAGGCAAGCTGTTTGGCACGAGCTGCTACAACGTTAGCTGGCGAGAGAGTTGGTGGGTTGGTGCATTTCCGCGGGCCATGTCCAGCCAGCCCGCAATGGCTGCAGATGTGGTCCATCTTGCGACGCTCGTACCGGTCCTTGGGCTTAGACTTCGGCCTTCTGGCACCATGCTTCTTGCCCGGCGGTCCCCACCCATTGTCTGTGTACTGCACCTTGCGGAGATCCACCCCGGGCATGGGGTGACGGTACGTCCGCTTCCACGCCATTCTCGTCAAGTGGATGTCGACGTACATCTCGGGTTTGATACGAGCATCAAACAGAAGGCTCACTGCGTGCTGACACGGGAACCCGTACTCAGCCCACTGCTCGCAACTGCACTTCTTGGCGTTGCAGTCCACCTCTCGCCCAGACAGACTCTTGGGACCCCAGACCGTCCCAGAGAGCGGACCACCCAGGATGATATTGTACTTCCTCGCCTTCTACGTCTAGTTCATCACTTTTGCGTCCGCGAATGGCGCGAGCATTGTGTCAAAGTCATTCGTCAGCTTCTGCCATTTGCAAACAAATTCTGCACCCATACGTACAACTGGGCAAAGCAGTGAGAGGGGTACAGATGGCGTAGGCATTTGTCGGGCCACTGCAACAAGGAGTCCGGCGTCACGGTCGGAGATGACGGTTGTTCCACGGTCACGGGCCGTGGGATACGCTTGTGACAGCTGTTTCACGGACCAAGTCCAATTATCCTTGTCCTCCTGTCCGTACAGCGCCCACGCCATGGACACCGAATGGTTGTTGGCATCCCAGTACTTTGGAATGAGAAGAAACTGTTTGAACCTATTTTTCAGGAATGTCGCGTCCATGGTGATGATGGGAAGCACATGGTTCCAACCTTCCCCATAAGCCCCAGGTGCCACAAAGGCTCGGCAAAACAGCTTCTTCTTGTCTTGCTCTGTGCACGCGAACGTCCGGGGGTCCACTCGCTTCAACTGCACGGCATACATTGCATGGGGATGGTTGTTGAAGACACAGATTTTTAACAAATGCATACACGGATGGGAAACAAGATCCGGAGGGGAAAAATACTAACCTCCGTGATGTAGGCTGGGAAGAGGGACCAAGACAGAGTCTTCTCGCCCATAAGCTTCTCCTTGGCCGCCTTCTTCGCACGGTACACCACCGGGTAGTGCACTTTCTCCCCGTGCGAGCCTCAACAACCTGCTGCAACGCCTAAGGGTGCACAACGGATCAGATCCGCGGATCACAGGATGGATCCGGAATCTCGGATCCGGATCGGTTGATGGATCCGGATCCGCGGATCCGGATCCGGATCCGCGGATCCAGTATGATCCGTGGATTGTGTCGGATCTACGTAGTTTGAAACTGGGTGCTTTGCAATGACCACAATTGGACATTCACCACTGTCGTTCTCTTAATGTCATCATGTACACCATCAAAGGGCATACTTCACAACACTGGAATGCAACCATGTGGTAAAAACACCATGTCGTATAATTAGTGACTCAACTATCCACAATGTGCACCAGTTACCACCTGCCATGGACCACTTACAAAGTGGACCATTGAAGGCCACAGGGTGAATGTGTATCTGCTTAACTCACTGATTGCAGCATTCACCAGACACCATGTACTTTTTGCACCACTTACATACTCACCAATCAAGGCATTCACTGATTGCACCAGTCACCATTTCCAGTATACCATTTACCATTTCCATTGCATCATACACCATTTCCATTGCACCATTAACATTCTGAGGGAGATTATGAGGCATAGACAGAAGCAAAGAGGAACAGACATCAGATTGTCAAACGAAAGAGAATTGACTTGATTGAAAAGATTGGCTCATGTCATCTCCATCACATCATCATCACAACCTTCTCCTCCCCCTTCACCCTCTGCCTCCTTCTCCTCATCCTCGTCGTTCACAAAGATACTGAGACCCTCTAACTCCTCTGCTACTGCACCGACCAGGTTTTCTTCCTTTGCTTGCCTCCTCAGTTCCTTGATGCGCTCCTCCTCGTCCGTGAATTCCTTAGCCACCATCCCATGTCGGCTGACTGGGAAATCCAGGAGGGAGGGCTCGTTGATCCAGGACTTCATAGTAAGTAGATTCTCCACTGTCAGATGGGCCAGCGAGTGCCTGAAGTCGCTTATCACGTGCCTGCCAAGAGAGAAAAGACGCTCAGATGGTGTGGATGTACCGGTTATAGCAAACACGTCAGCAGCCGCAAGGGACAGCGTAGGAAATTTCTTCCCGAGCTTCCTGAAATGTTTCAGAATGTGGCAGCGTGGAGACTTCTTCGGTAGTTTGTTCCACTGCTCCACCTCCTCCTCCAGGGAGGGTGGTGGAGCAGTAGCTGCAGCAGGAACCTGAGGCACTTAAAAAATGTCAGCCATAGGATGTGCAAGTGCTGCCTCCAACAGCGCGTCGTCCTCTTCACGCTTCCGCTCCGGTCGGGGACCCAGCTGGCGGAGAGCAGCAAGCACAACAGGTGACACAGCAGTCACGTTGGATGACGACGCTGTTGCAGGCGTAGAGCTCTCTTGTGTGCGCTGGCTGCTCTGGGTTCCTGCCGCCGCGGCTGCTGCGTCTGCTGCAGCCCTCTACGCCTCCACCTTCTCGTGGCATGGGCGGAGCAGTTCTATCACCTTCAGCTGGAGCTCTGCTGTACTGCTGATCCCCATCAGCCGATGCGTGCGCTCATGATACCTCATGCAAATGCGGGGGTCCAGAGCTGTGGCCAGTGCGTGACGAACAGGCAGCAAGCGGGCATACTTTTTCAGCTTCGTCTCTGCATCCACGAGGCTGGGGTGGATGTCCAGGAGCAACTGCTCCTTTGGGTTCAGCCTCCCTGCTGCGCCCCTCCTCTTTGACTTCTCCTTTGCTGCCAGTGCTTTCACCTGCCACCCATTCAGCTTGTCCAACATGCTCTCAAAAAATGGGATCACAAGATTCAGAGTGGGATACTTGCTCCCACTGACATCATCCGTGTAAGCCTTGAATGGCTTCAGGATGAGGGTCAGCAGATTGATGAGGTTCCACTCATGGGTTGTCGGCTTCAGTACCTCGCCATCCATCCCATAGCCATCCAGCCAAGCAGGCAGTACACTCTTGAGGTGTAGCACCCTGGACATCATGTCCAGGGTACTGTTCCAACGCGTCTCTGTGTCGAGATGCAGCGTATGGAAAGACACACCAGCAGCTCCTGTAGCATTCATCAGACTGTGCTCACGAGGGGTGGAGCGCGTGGCAAACACTGCAATGGCTCTGGCCTTGGCAATGATGACAGTGACGGCTGGAATTTTGAGCAAATCATGCACGGCAAGGTTCATGATATGCCCGAGACAGCGGATGTGCCCTGCCTTCTCCATGGAACAGTCAGATGGTATGATGTGGTTGTCGATCATGCTGTCGTTCGTGCTTTCATTGTCAACGGTGAGGCATAAAACTTTGTCCCACACGCCCCAGGCTTTCAGAGCACAGGAGAAGACATCAAAAACGTTCACATCAGTGGGAATCTCGGGAACTGCGGGAAAAGACAGCGCAATTGTCTTGATGCACCAGTTCTCCATCCAGTGCACTATCACCCCCAAATACTTCATCCGGTTCTCCCCTTTCCAACCGTCAGTTGTGAAGCTGATGGCTGACGTTACCTCTGACAGCAGCTTCTTGATGCGCGTGCGGAACGCGGCAGCGGCGACGACAATCTGCCGCGAAATTGTCATGCGACCCGGCAAAGTTGCTGCTGGGTTGGCGTGCCAGAATGCTTGCTGCAGCCACGTTGACTCCATTGCCAGAAAACTGACGTTCTTGTCAATTACGTGCTTCCAGACGCACATCTGGAAGTACCGCTTGTCAAAAGTGGCACCCACTGCTGCAACACCACGGGCAATCACCGTGTTCTCGGGGTTGACCTCTGTTGCTTCGACGGTGGCATTCACGGCTGCTGCTAATGCTTTCTTCAGGTCCTGCAGTACCTGTAGCTCCTTCAGCTTCTTCCAAATCTTGTTGTGCTTGATGCGCAGATGCTTCCACATGTTGGAAGTGCACCCCTGCTTGCAGGAAAACGTCTTGGGGCAGGAATTGCACTTCGCCTAAGGGTCATCGGGTGGACTATCGGCCAGCTTCGTGAACTCCGTCCAGATGACTGACAAGTTGTTGCCGCGCTTACGCTTGTCACCTGCCTCAGCCTCCTCAACCTCATCGCTGTCTCCGTCGTCGTCGTCGTCTTCGTCGTCGGCCGGACGGCTTGGCGCAGCGGAGCACGCCTCTGCCATGGCGGAGTGGTGTACTCGGACGGGCGGGCGCTGGTGTGCACGGGTGAAAATGGCTAAGGCCGATTCCTGACGTGTAGGAGCTCGATGGGGCTAGAGTTGCTCCACTACCGCAGTGGAGCGGAGGGGGACTGACCACGTCTTGCCCAAGCCGAATGCACTAATGTTGCATTTTGACAGTTAAAACCCTAAAAACTTTTCAATGGGTTGCCTACCGGAATGCCCCAAACGATACAATCCACACACTTGTCTACTGTTTGTTATCGATATCCCAAATTGAACATGGGGTCGTCAATTAGTGATGATCTCCGGAAAAGCAAATATCTTCATAGCACATCCAACGAACCTCGACCGCAACGGATCGATTCGAGGTTGCCACGTGCAACGGAAGGATGAGCGGCGCATCTGCGCCGCATCTGCGCCGCATATGCATGACGCATGTGAAAGGTGATGTTGTGGACAGGTCCAGTTAATATGCTTGAAAGCTGATGAGGTGGACAGTTACACCTCAGATGCATTAATCCCCAATAATGGAGCTGTGCATGTCATCGGGTGAGGTCGCAAACATCATGTAATCAACTATGCCTTGCTGGCTCGTGGAGTAGCTGTCCCGTGCATATGGACCAGTCATGCGAGAGGTGGTGGAGATTTCGAACTTTGACTTCCGAGGTCATCCGGTGTTGAACTCGACCCCGGGACCTTTTTTGACCCCCCCCCCCCCCCCCCCCCCCCCCCCCCCNCCCCCCCGCAGATCCGCGGTTCCTCGGATCGGATCTGAGGCTGGATCCGTATCCGCGGATCGATCCGAGATCCGAGATCCTCCGGTTGGACCCACGGATCCGTGGATTCTGTGTGCACCCTTTGGATCTCGATGGCCCGCTCGATGTGCCACAGCACCCATACAGCCCGGCGCGCCTGGTCGCCCTTCTTCGTGGTGGGGGAGCACTTGTGGCCATCCACAAACTCGATCACGGCAACGTTGCCGTGCTTGCGCTGAAAGCGCGCCTTCGGGAGCCATGAGCAGCCTGCTCTCTTCCACAGTCCGCAGCGACTTCGAGGCGATTTGGCTCACTGCGGACCCAGGAGACCGGCATGTTGCGGTCGATTGCGTCGTCTTCGACAGCTTCGCGCCAGGCATCCATGTTATGAAAGGCCCGCCCACCCGGGAAATCTGTGCATCTTCCTTTGCATTTGTGAATACGAATAGGAGCGGCTTTGACATCTTTGCCAGTCTTCTCCGGCGCTGGGGGCGGCGTCTCCTCGTCAGACGACCCTGCACTGAGGACATGGACGGACAGATTTCAGGCACATGTATGGAAACTATGCACAAGAGATACTTGTGTGGGTTCGCAAGCGGGCAGCGTACTTCGACACAGCAGGAGGTCCAACTCCGTCGGAGACGATGTCATGTCTACATACAAAGTGGGTTCAACCCACCCGCACGGTAACCACAAAACGGACGGACACGTTGACTTCCTCCAAGTCGCATCGTGCGCTCGTCAGCACGGTCTTGGTCGCCGCTGCATGTTCGGCAAGGAAACATTGTGAAGTCTGATTTTGGATGTGAAAGATGTCATGCTTTTGTCATTCGTTCCAAAGTTCAATCCCCCTGTTGAAAGCGTGACAGAAATAAGGGAACAAGAGTTAATTTTACACAGTTGTTTTTTCGGAACTCCAGCTTCAGTTGAAGACACTCGTAAGGCACTTGGGTCAGGCGTCAATTCGCGAATTGTAGAAATGGTGACTAAATTCGCTGAAAAGAGAAAATTAATTCGCGGATACCCATAATCGTCGAACTAATTCATATGGAACCGGTGTAGCATGAATTTGTTTGCAATAGTGGGTGCGGCATGCATGATCTTAGGCGGTTCCAGAAAAGTGGGTACAGCACGCATGTTTTGTGTAAAGTGAGTTCCGTGTCCTAAATGTGTGAGAACTGGCCTGCAGAAAGTTTGGAGGTCCAAAAAGTGGGTATAGCGGAATTAGGCCATTTGTGATTTTTCTCTCATGTTTGACAACGTCAGCACATTGTCGCTGGATGGCATGCGGCGTCAAAATAACGTGTAAATTTAGATATAGCGTTCTTTTTT
This sequence comes from Penium margaritaceum, assembly GCA_023375785.1. NCBI lineage: Eukaryota > Viridiplantae > Streptophyta > Zygnematophyceae > Desmidiales > Peniaceae > Penium > Penium margaritaceum. Next base: position 15,994 of record SZWC01009257.1, on the reverse strand, counting down.
GCATGATTTATGGGTATCTCGATATTGAAAAAGCAGATATTTCCAAAAATGGATATGGCGTGATTAATGTGCGAAACGTGGATATGGCAGTAGAATTCTGTGGATATATGGTTACTCCCTTGCCAAAGAAATGAAAGCAAAAAACATCACTGCGCGGGTTCAGGCCGTTCATGTGGATCAAGGCTGTCCGACGTGGTCCACGGAAGCTCCAGCAAGGCGTTCGCACCCCGAGGCCCTGGGCATCCCCACGGGTCAAGCCGCCCCCTCACTGACCACACCACACAAGCGCTGCTGCAGTGGCGGTCGAAGTCACCAAAGCGAAAGAAGCCAAGGAAGCTTCCCTGCCTCCCTGCGAGCGGGGCCCACTTACGTGGCAGTGCACTGCAGAAGCGCCAGCGCACGCGGTGGAACTACAGTGCAGCCGCAGTGGCAGTTCCGGTCTGGCGTTCGGCGAAGAGCGGCCTGCCAGGTGCCCACGACCGCAGTGCTGCCCGTGCGTGAGAAGCGGTGTGCGGTGTGCATTGCGGCCTTGCGTGTGTTGCGTTTCTGCAATGGAGCGCCCGCGTGCGTAGTTAGATGCGATGCGATGCGATGCGATGCGATGCAATGCAGAGCGATGCAATGCCCTGCCTTACCATTCCATGCCATGCCATGCTCTGCAATATTTTGCCAAGTCAATGTATCCTATGCCCATCAACTCCATGCCTTGCCGTGCTATGACATGGCATGGAATGAAATTAGCATGGCGTGCCATGCTATGCAACTCAGTCCAGTTCCATATCACAGCATGCCACATCATGCCATTCCACCATGCCGTGCATTGCAATACCATCCCATCCCATCCCATCCCATCCCATCCCATCCCATCCCATCCCATCTCATCCCATC
>SZWC01009256.1:83839-109359 GCA_023375785.1 Penium margaritaceum | reverse complement strand
GGGGGGTGGAATCTGGTACCCGCCATGGGTGGCGGGATAATCCACCACCAGTTATCCGAGTTCATCTCCAACGACCCTCAAATGCACCAGGGCCATAAAAGAAGCAATCAGAAGAATATCCTTGACCATGGTGAACTTCTCCTTGACTTCCGGGCAAGGAAAGGCGCTTCGACGGGTCATCAATGAAGCGCCTCCCGTTACCTAGCGTGCAAGGCAAGGTGTGCGGCTCCACCAAGGGTTACTTCGACGGCCGTAGCAGGGGCTCTACTACTCTATTTTAAGTGTGTTTGGATGCGTTGGTAAGCTGAGATGACAGGCTATCAGGATCAAATGTAATCTCACTGTGCTTACCAACAAAAACGTGTTTCGATTCAGATCTACTGAATGCGACGTGTTCTCCCCACTCATCCGTGTTCCTTGTGCCTCACAATCTTCACCATTGGTGTCCATTGGCTGCCCCAAACCTTGGTAGCGTGCATCAGCAAGAGGTAGGCATCATTCAGGACGCCTCCATACCCACTAGAGCCAACAAAGGGTTATGGACCCACGTGCCTAGAAGGACCCTAGCTCTACAACGTTCACGCTACCGCCGCGTGCCATGGCACCGACCGAGCAAGAGAGCATCGGTGTCTCCAAGTTCAACGGGTTTGGCTTCCTTCTTTGGAGGTGGGATTTTGATGTCTTCCTTGACGACAAGGGCCTACTTGAGCTGGTCAAGGGTGAAGAAACTTCCCCTCCGGATGCCGCGATGCCGGAGGAAGTGGACGCGTACAAGAAGCAAAACAACAAGGCGCTTGCCTTGTTGGTGTATGTGCTTGCTCTGACGCAGTGCTCCCTCATTCATGGATGCACGGAGGCCGCTGAGGCCTGCAAGAAACTCTGCACCATCTACCAGTCAACCAACCTTGCTAACCAGCTCTCTGTCGTCAAGAGGCTCGGCACCCTCCAAGCCAACGTAGGCAACGATATCATGGAGATCATGTAGCAGATTGAGTCCTTGGCTGCCGAGTGCGTAGCCACTGGGTGGAATGTTGACCCTCAGCTGCAAACTATGATCCTCCTCCTGGCCTTGCCGAAGAGTTGGAGTCCCATGATCACCGTCGTAGGTAGCTGGTCCGCCAATGAGCTGAAGTATCCAAAGGTGGCTGAGTATGTCCGCAATGAATGGATGCGGCGTGGTGGGAGAGAGAATGGGGCAACATCGAGTCCCGCCTATGCCGTCTGTCCTCAAGGTGGAGAGGGAGGCAAGAAGGGGAAGGGTACAAAACGGGGCACCAAGAAAGGTGACAAGAAGGGGAAGTGCTACAACTGTGGCAAACAGGGCCACTACGCACGCGACTGCCCCAAAAACAAGTCGGAACAACCTGGGAAGGGAGGGAAGAAGGCCACCCAAGCCATGATGGCCAGGGAGTCTACCGACTTGACGGATCTGGACGTCACGGTGATTGACTCCGGATCAGGCCGCCACACGCAATGCAACCGGGCGGCATTCGTCACCTACGGCGCCACGGAATGGCGCATGACAGTCGCCAACAGCAAAACAGTGTTTTCCGCAGGCGAAGGTAATGTTTGCATCAAGTTAGTGGTGAACGGGAACATCATTCCGTGTACCATTTACGACGTGCTCCACATGCCCAACTTTCGGGCAAACATGCTGTCAGTGAGCTCCATTACCAACAAGGGGCTCGAGGTACTCTTCAACAAGAAGGAGGCTATCATCCTGAAGGAGGGGGACGGCGAGATGATTGCACGTGGCAAGAGGGAGGAGTACCTGTACCTTATCCGTACCAAGGTTCTTGCCGATGCGGCGAGGACCAACGCCGCCAACCTCGTGACAAAGGACGAAGGGGACCTGGACGTGTGGCATTGCCAGTTGTGCCACGTCACTCCCTCAACAGTGAGGGACATGTCGAAAAAGGAAGTGGTGCCGGGTCTTGAGGTCAAGAGCCTTGATGCAGCCAAGGACACCGTGTGCGAGCCGTGCATGGTCGGCAAAGCAACACTGCAGCCGTTTGCAGGAAAGGGGACGCGTGCATCGGCAAAGTTGGAGCTAGTGCACACCGATGTGTGTGGACCGTTCAAGCCCTCCATTAGTGGGGCGCGCTACTTCGTCACCTTCATTGATGACCACAGCCGTAAGCTATACCTCTACATCATCAAGAGGAAGAGCAATGTCTTGTCGCGTATGCAGGAGTTTGTGGTGGCTGAGGAGCGCCAAACGGAGTTGAAGGTGAAGGCGTTCCGGAGCAACAACGGCGGCGAGTACGTGGGCTGCTTGGCATGGATGAAGAGCAAGGGGATCGCATGGCAGAAAACTATGCCACATTCTTCGCAGCAGAATGGCGTTGCCGAGAGGGCGGACCGGACCATCCTCAACATGGTCCGGTCCATGTTGAGTGATGCCGGCCTCACGCAGCGGTGTTGGGGCGAGGCGGCACGGACAGCGGCATACATCATGAACCTGACACCGACAAAGCCGCTAAAGGCGTGGAGTCCAAGGTTTGGAAGACGCCACAAGAAGTGTGGGAGGGGAGGAAGCCATCTGTGACAGACCCCCGCATGTTTGATTGTGTTGCACATGCTGTTGTGCAGGCAAGGGAGGGGCGGGGCAAGCTGGACCCGCGGAATCACTGGTGCATCTTTGTTGGGTACAAGAGCGGGAGCAAGGCGTACCGGCTCTTTGACCCGCGGAGGTAGTAGATTGTGAAGAGTCACGACGTCACGTTCGACGAGGCCAGCCGTTGGACGGATAAGGACGCCGGTCTCTCCAAGCGTGGGGAGTGGCCGCCATTCCTTGAGGGGGAAACGCTGGAGGACGCAAAAGAGGGTGACGTCCCATCGGCTCCAGCCGGCGAGAACCATCCAAAGTGCCGGCAGCAATGGAGCGGCTGATTTGCATTCAGCCGAGACGGACAATGAGTCCAAAGTGCCGGCAGCAATGGAGCTGAACAAAGAGGTGGGGAGTGAGCGCGCATCTCCACGGTCCCCGTGAGAGGGGGAGCAGGCCAGCGGTGCAAATGGCACCACGAGGGGGTAGCAGCAGCACCAACAACGGCAGCAGTAGCAGCAGCCTCAATAGCAGCAGCCCCGGAGAAGCGGACGCACAAGGAGGACGGCAAAGAGGTACGATGCTGCAGAGGGCATCTAGACTGCACTCGCTCAAGCATTCTTCGCAGAAGGACGGGGCTTAGTGGGAGGGAGCTATAAAATCTGAGCTCACCTCCCATGAAGAGAATGGCACTTGGCAGCTCATTGACAGGCTGGAGGGCGCAAAAATCATCGGTTCCAAGTGGATCTTCAAGAAGAAGCTCACCAAGGAAGGGAAGGTGGAGCGGTACAAGGTGCGGCTGGTCGCGAAGGGGTACGTCCAGCAAAAGAGTGAACACTATGATGAAACCTTCGCGTCGGTGGCAAAGTTTGCCTCCTTTTCCTCCATCCTCTCGGTGGCGGTTATGCGCGACTACGAAGTCCACCAAATGGACGTGAAAACTGCGTTCCTCAACGGCGACCTGGACAATGACGTCTACATAGAGGTGCCGGAGGGGGTGGACACGCCGCCGGGGATGGTGTGCCGGCTTTGCAAGGCGCTCTACGGGCTGAAGCAAGCGCCACTCATGTGCTACCTGAAAATGGACGGCTTCATGGCCTAGCTTGGCTTCAAGCGCTGCGAGGCGGATCACAGCGTGTACATGCAGACGCAGCCGGGGCTGAACCAGGTTGTGGCACTCTACGTGGATGATCCCATCCTTGTGTCGTCGGATATGGAGGAGTTGGTGAACCTGAAGCGGCAGCTGGGCGGTCGGTCCAAAATGACCAACATGGGTGAGCTCGAGTACTACCTTGGCGTCACCATCAAGAGGGACCGCAAGGCACACACGCTCGAGATGGGGCAGGCAAAGTACATGCAAGAAATGCTCCACCGCTACAACATGGAGGAGTGCAACCCCATCGGCACACCCATGACCACCACGTGTGAGCTAAGCTCGAGCATGGGCCCGAGCACGGACGAGGAGAAGGAGGAGATGGTAGGTGTGCCATACCAGTCCACAGTGGGGAGCATCATGTATGCCATGGTGGCAACGCGGCCCGACCTGGCCTTTGCGGAGGGCAAAGTGAGCCGCTACATTGCTGACCCCGGGCCGCTACATTGGCAAGCAGTGAAGCGGATCCTCCGCTATCTCAACGCGACAAAACAGTCGCGGCTCGTATTTGGAGGGGGAGTGCGTGACGACTCCCTCGAGTTGGTCAGCTACTCAGATACCAACTGGGCTTGTGATGTGCATGACATAAAATCAACGTCCAGGTACGTGTTTCTTCTTTGTGGTGCAGCAGTTTCATGGGCAAGCAGGCAGCAGGACTGCGTGGCGTTGTCCAGCACCGAAGCAGAGTACATCGCGCTCGCGGAAGCTGCAAAGGAGGCGGTGTGGCTGAGGCGGCTGCTAAAGTACATCGGCGTGCCACAAAGGAAGCCAACGGTACTCAACGCTGACAACATGAGTACCATCAGCCTCACCCAGAACCCACTTCTGCACAGGAGGACCAAGCACATCGAGGTCCATCATCACTATGCGCGAGACTTGGTGGCAAAGGGAGATGCGGTTATCGTGCATTGTGGCACTAAGCGCATGTTCGCTGGTGCCATGACCAAGGCACAGCCCAACAACAGGCACGACAGGAGCTGCATGGAGCTTGGTCTGTGCTGTGAAGTTGAAAATGCTTGAGGTTCCAAGGACAGAGCATCAAGACTGCGGTGCAAGGGGGAGATTGTTGACATGGTGTGCCCCTTGCCATGAGTGCCGTTAAGTGTACTTCCTGGTTAGACCACTGAGGTTTGGTAAAACACCTGGTCTGACTTTAGAATTGGATTCCTTGTGTTTTTCCATGAAGGATCGAGCTTTGAATGGCTCAATTTGAATGTGTATTGGGAAAGTTACCCTAGCCCGAAATTCGGGTGTTGGTGGGGTGGGATCTGGCACCCGCCATGGGTGGCGGGATAATCCACCACCAGTGATCCGAGTTCGTCTCCAACGACCCCCAAATACACCAGGGCCATGAAGGAAGCAACCAGAAGACTCTCCTTGACCAGGGTGAACGTTTCCTTGACTTCTAGGCAAGGAAAGGCACTTCGACGGGTCATCGTCGAAGCGCCTTCCGTTGCCTAGTGTGCAAGGCGAGGTGGGCAGCTCCACCAAGGGTTTCTTTGATGGCCGTAGCAGGGCCTCTACTGCTCTGATTTGGGCGTGCTTGAGTGCATTGGAAAGCTTAGATCACATGCTATACGAATCTGATGTAATCTCACTACGATAACTATCAAAAACGTGTTTAGATTCAGATCTACTGAATGCAACGTGTTCTGCACACTCATCCGTGATCCATGTGCTCCACACTCTTCACCATTGGTGTCCACTGGCTGCCCCAAACCTTGGTAGCGTGAATCAGCAAGAGCTAGGCATCCTTGGGGTGTCTCCACACCCACTAGATCCAACAAACCAAACTAGGCATATTTCACTGCCCATGAACAAAGAATTCCAATATGGGTTGTCAACGTTCACAACCCATAACACAAGTCACAAATGGTCACAGGGGGAAACAATAGTTTCGGAATATTAGTTTTCAACTAGCATGTACAACGATCTTCAATAAGTAGTAGCACGGTGTGGCTACCATGCACAATGACCGACCAAAGTAGGCATATGTACTGCCTTGGTCCAAAGAAATTAGTTGTGTGTGGTGAACGTTGACAACTCATGATACTAGTCACAAATGGTCAGAGGGGGAAACAACAGTTTGGGAACACCAGGTATCATTTAGCAAGCACAAGGACCTTCAATAAGTAGTCACACGGTGTGGCTACCATGTACAATGACCAACCAAAGCAGGCATGTGTCAGTGACCATGACCAAAGAATGTCACTATGTGTAGTCAACTTTGCGAACTCATAACACGAGTCACAAATGGCCAGAGGGGGAAACAATGGTTTATGAATACTAGTGATCGATCACCAAGTATACAGACCTTCAAAATGTAGTGGCAGAGTGTGGCTACCACGCACAATGACCAACCAAGGTATGTAAATGTCACTAACCATGACCAAAGAATTTCACTTCACGTGGTCAACGCTGACAACTTACAACAAGAGTCACAGATAGTCAGAGAGGGTAACACTGGTTGGGGAACACAGGCTATTAACTAAAAAGCAGAAAGACCTTCCGTACGTAGTGACACGGCGTGGGTACCATGTACAGTAATAACCCAACGTAGACATATGCCACTAGCCATGACCAGAAGAATTTCACAGTGTGTGGTTACCGTTGAAACCTCATAACAGGAGTGACAAATGGACATAGGGGGAAACAATGGTTTTGGAACACTAGTTAACAACTAGCAAGTGCAACAACCTTCAACAAGTAGTGGCACGGTGGGGCTAGCGTGCACAGTGACAAACCAAGGGATGCATAGAGACAATGGTTTAAGAACCCTATGTATCCACTAGAAAGGACAAAGAAGTTCAATACGTAGTGGCACGGTGTGGCTACTATGCACACCAAAGAACCAAACTAGGCAGATTTCACTGACCATGACCAAATACTTCGAGTATGGGTGGCCAATGTTCATAACCCATAACACAAGTCACAAATGGTCAGATGGGGAAACAATGGTTTGAGACTATTAGTTTTCAACTAGCAAGTACAACGACTTTCAATAACTAGTAGCACGGTGCGGTTGGCATGCACAATGACAGACCAAAGTAGGCATATAAACTGCCTTTGACCAAAGAAATCCGCTGTGTGTGGTCAACATTGACAATTCACAAGACGAGTCACAAATGGTCAGAGGGGGAAACAATGGTTTGGGAACACCAGGTATCAGCTGGCAAGCACAAGGTCCTTCAATAAGTAGTGGCACGGTGTGTCTACCATGTACAATGACCAACCAAAGTAGGGATGTGTCAATGACCATGACCAAAGAGTATCACTATGTGTGGTCAATTTTGACAACTCATAACACGAGTCACAAATGGTCAGAGGGGGAAACAATTATTTGTGAAAACTAGTTATCCATGAGCAAGTACAAAGACTTTCAGTATGTAGTGGCATAGTGTGGCTACCATGCACAGTGACCAACCAAAGTATGCATATGTCACTGACCATGACGAAAGAATTTCACTTCATGTGGTCAACGTTGACAACTCACATCAAGAGTCGAAGATAGTCAGAGGGGGTTAGAATGGTTTGGGAACACTGGCTATCAACTAGAAAGCACATAGACTTTCAGTACGTAATGACATGGCGTGGGAACCATGTAGAGTGACAAACCAAAAGAGGCATATGCCACTAACCATGACCAAAAGAATTTCACAGTGTGTGGTCAACGCTGAAAACTCATAACAAAAGTCACAAATGGTTCGAGGGGGAAACAATAGGTTGGGAACGCTAGTCATCAACTAGCAAGTAAAAAACCCTTCGACAATTAGTGGCATATTGTGGCTAGCGTGCACAGTGACCAACCAAAGGATCCATACGTCACTGACTATGATAAAATAAATCCACTATGTGTGGTCAACATTGACAACTCATAAGACGAGTCACAAATGCTCAGAGGGAGAGACAATGGTTTGGGAACCCTATGTATCAACTACAAAGGACAAACCACTTCAATACGTAGTGGCACGGTGTGGCTACTGTGCACACCGAACAACTAGACTGTGCATATATCACCAACCCAGACCAAAGAGTTTCAGTATGGGTGGTCAATGTTCACAACCCATAACACGCGTCACAAATGGTTAGAGGGGGGGGGGGGCAATGAGTTTGGAATATTAGTTTTCAACGAGCAAGTACAACGACCTTCCATAAGTAGTAGCACGGTGTGGCTACTTTGCACAATGACCGACCAAAGCAGGCATATGTACTTCCTTTGACCAAAGAAATCCTTTGTGTGTTATCAATGTTGACAACTCATAATAGGAGTCACAAATGGTCAGAGGAGGAAACAATGGTTGGGGAACACCTGGTAAAAACTAGCAGGCACAAGGACCTTCAATAAGTAGTGGCACGGTGTGGCTACCATGTACAATGACCAACCAAAGTAGGCATGTGTCACTGACCATGACCAAGGGAAATCACTACGTGTGGTTAACTTTGACAACTCATAACACGAGTCACCAATGGTCAGAGGGTGGAGCAATGGATTGTGATTACTAGTAATCGATTAGCAAGTACAAAGACCTTCAATATGAAGTGGCACAATGTGGCCACCATGCACAGTGACGAACCAAAGTATGCATATGTCACTGGTCATGACCAAAGTATTTCACATCATGTGGTCAACATGGACAACTCACAACAAGAGTCACAGATAGTCTGAGGGGGTAACAATGGTTTGGGAATACATGCAATTAACTATAAAGCACACAGACCTTCAGTACATAGTGACATGGCGTGGCAACCATGTACAGTGACAGACCAAAGTAGGCATGTGCCACTTACCATGACCTAAAGAACTTCACAGTGTGTGGTCAACGTTGAAAACTCATAACACGAGTCACAAATGGTCAGGGGGGGGGGGAACAATGGGTTGGAAACACTAGTTATCAACTAGCATGTAAAAACACCTTTGACAAGTCGTGGCACGGTGGAGCTAGTGTGCATAGTGACCAACCAAAGGATGCAAACGTCGTTGACTATGACGAATGAAATTTACTATCTGTGGTCAACGTTGACAACTCATAACAAGAGTCTAAAATGGTCAGAGGGGGAAACAATGGTTTAGGAATACCAGGTATCAACTAGCAGGTACAGGGACCTTCAATAAGTACTGGCGCGGTGTGGCTACCATGTACAATGACCAACCAAAGAATGTCATGGCATGTGTTAATGACCATGACCAAATAATGTCACTATGTGTGGTCTCCTTTGACAACTCATAACACGAGCCACAAACTGGCTGGGGGGGGGGGGGGCAATGGTTTGTGAATACTAGTTATGGATTAGCAAGTGGAAAGACCTTCAATATGTAGTGGCACAGTGTGGCTTCCATGCATAGTGATCAACCAAAGTACGCATATGTCACTGACCATGAGCGGAGAATTTCACTTCATGTGGTCAGCGTTGACAACTCAGAACAAGAGTCACGGATAGTCAGAGGGCTTAACAATGGTTTGGGAACTCTGGCTATCAACTAGGAAGCATAGACGTTCAATACACAGTGACACAGGGCAGCAACCATGTACAGTGACAATGGAAAGTATGCATATACCACTAACCATGACAAAAAGAAGCTCACAGTGTGTGGTCAACGTTGAAAACTCATAACAGGAAACACAAGTGATCAGAGAGGAAAAACAATGGGTTGAGAACACTAGTTATCAACTAGCAAGTACAAAGACCTTCAACAAGAAGTGACACGGTGTGGCTAACGTGCAGAGTGACCAACCAAAGGATGCATACGTCATTGACAATGACCAAAGAAGTCCACTATGTGTGGTCAAAATTGACAGCTCATAACACGAGTCACAAGTGGTCAAAGGGACAGACAATGGTTTCGGAACCCTATGTATCTACTAGAAAGGACAAAGAACTTCAATACGTAGTGGCACCGTGTGGCTACTATACACACCAAACAGCCAAACTAGGCATATGTCACTGACCATGACCAAAGCATTTCTGTATGGGTGGTCAACGTTCACAACTTATAACTCGAGTCATAAATGGTCAGAGGGGGAAACAATGGTTTTGGAATACTATTTTTTAACTAGCAAGTACAACGACCTTTGATAAGTAGTAGCACGGTGTGGCTACCATGCACAATGACCGACCAAAGCATGCATATACGCTGCCTTTGACCAAAGAAATCCGCTGTGTGTGGTCAACGTTGACAAATCATAAAACGAGTCACAAACGGTCAGAGGGGGGGGGGGGGCAATGGTTTGGGAACACCAGGTATCAACTAGCAAGCACAGGGACCTTCAACAAGTAGTGGCACCGTGTGGCCTCCACATCCAATGACCAACCAAAGTAGGCATGTGTCACTAACAATCACCAAAGAATGTCACTATGTGTGGTCAACATTGACAGCTCATAACACGAGTCACAAATGGTCACAGGGGGAAACAATGGTTTGTGGATGTTAGTTTTTCATTCACAAGTACAAAGACCTTCAATATGTAGTGGTAAAGTGTGGCTACCATGCACAGTGACCAACCAAAGCATGCATATGTCACTGACCATGACCAAGGAATTTAACTTCATGTGGTCAACGCTGACAACTCACAACAAGAGTCACAGATAGTCAGAGGGGTTAACAATGGGTTGGGAACACCCGCTATCAACTAGAAAGCTCAAATACCTTCAGTACGTTGTGACAAGGCGTGGCAAACATGTACAATGACAAACCAAAGTAGGAATATTCCACTAACCATGACTAAACGAATTTCACAGTGTGTGGTCAACATTGAAAACACATAGCACAAGTCAGAAATGGTCAGAGGAGGTAACAATGGGTTGGGAACACTAGTTATAAACTAAATGAAATACAACTACCTTCATTAAGTAGTGGCACGGTGTGGCTAGCGTGCACAATGACCAACCAAATGATGCATACGTCACTGACTATGACCAAAGAAGTCCACTATGTGTGGTCAACATTGACAACTCATAACACGAGTCACAAATGGTCAGAGGGAGAGACAGTGCTTTGGGAACCCTATGTATTCACTAGAAAGGAAAAAGAACTTCAATATGTAGTGGCACAGTGTGGCTACTTTGCACACCAAACAACCAAACTAGGCATTTGTCACTGATCATGACCAAAGAATTTCAGTATGGGTGGTCAACGTTCACAACCAATAACACAAATCACAGATGGTCAAAGGGGGAAACAATGGTTTTGGAATATCAGTTTTCAACTAGCAAGTACAAAGACCTTCAATAAATAGTAGCATGGTGTGGCTACCATGCACAATGACAAACCAAAGTAGGCATATGTACTGCATTTGACCAAAGAAAACCGCTGTGTGTGGTCAACGTTGAGAACTCATAATACAAGTCCGAAATGGTGAGAGGGGGAAACAATGGTTTGGGAATACCAGGTATCAACTAGCAAGCACAGGGAGCTTCAGTAAGTAGTGGCACGTTGTGGCTACCATGTATAAGGTCCAACCAAAGCATGTCATGGCATGTGTCACTGACCATGACCAAATAATGTCACGATGTGTGGTCTCATTTGACAACTCATAACACGAGTCACAAATGGGCTGGGGGGAAGCAATGGTTTGTGAATACTAGTGATGGATTAACAAGTACAAATACCTTCAATACGTGACGGCACAGTGTAGCTACCATGCTACCAACCAAAGAATGCATATGTCACTGACCATGATTGGAGAATTCAACTTCATGTGGTCAACGTTGCCAACTCAGAACAAGAGTCACGGATAGTCAGAGGGGGTAGCAATGGTTTGGGAACTCTGGCTATCAACTAGAAAGCAGGGACCTTCAGTACGCAGTGACACGGCGTACCAACCATGTACAGTGGCAAACCAAAGTAGGCATATGCCACTAACCATGACGAAACAAAGTTCACAGTGTGAGGTCAACGTTGAAAACTCATAACACGAGTCACAAACGGTCAGAGAGGGGAAACAATGGGTTGGGATCACTAGTTATCAACTAGCAAGTCCAAAGACCTTCAACAATTAGTGACACGGTGTGGCTAGCGTGCACAATGACCAACCAAAGGATGCATACGTCACTGACTATGACCAAAGAAGTCCACTATGTGTGGTCAAAATTGACAACTCATAACACGAGTCACAACTGGTCAGACGGAGAGACAATGGTTTCGGAACCCTATGTATCTACTAGAAAGGACAAATAACTTCAATACGTAGTGGCATGGTTTGGCTACTATGCACACCGGACAGCCAAACTAGGCATATGTCACTGACCATGACCAAGGCATTTTTGTATGGGTGGTCAACGTTCACAACTTATAACACGAATCACAAATGGTCAGAGGGGGAAACAATGGTTTCAGAATATAACTTTTTAACTAGCAAGTACAACGACCTTTGATAAGTAGCACGGTGTGCCTACCATGCACAATGACCGACCAAAATAGGCATATCCACTTCCTTTGACCAAAGAAATCCGCTGTGTGTGGTCAACGTTGACAACTCATAATACAAGCCACAAATAGTCTTAGGGGGAAACACTGGTTTTGGAACACCAGGTATCAACTAGCAAGCACAGAGACCTTCAAATAGTAGTGGCCCGGTGTGGCTACCATGTACAATGACCAACCAAAGTAGGCATGTCTCACTGATAATCACCAAAGAATGTCACTATGTGTGGTCAAATTTGACAGCTCATAATACGAGTCACAAATGGTCATAGGGGGGAACAATGGTTTGTGAATAATAGTTATTCATTAGCAAGTACAAAGACCTTCAATATGTAGTGGTACAGTGCAGCTACCATACACAGTGACCAACCAAAGGTTGCATATATCACTAACCATGACCGGATAGTTTAACTTCATGTGGTCAACGCTCACAACTCTAAAGAAGTGTCACAGCTAGTCAGAGGGGGTAACAATGGCTTGGGAACACTCGCTATGAACTAGAAAGCTCAAATACCTTCAGTACGTAGTGACACGGCATGTCAACCGGGTACAATCAAAAACCAAAGTAGGCATATACCACTAACCATGACTAAAAGAATTTCACAGTGTGTGGTCAACGTTAAAACATATAGCACAAGTCAGAAATGGTCAGAGGAGAAAAACATTGGTTGGGAACACTAGTTGTTAAATATCAAGTACAAATACCTTCAATAGGTAGTGGCACGGTGTGGCTAGCGTGCAAAGTGACCAACCTAATGATGCATACGTCACTGACTATGACCAAAGAAGTCCACTATGTGTGGTGAACATTGACAACTCATAACACGAGTCACAAATGGTCAGAGGGAGAGACAGTGGTTTGGGAACCCTATGTATTGACTAGAAAGGACAAAGAACTTCAATATGTAGTGGCACAGTGTGGCTACTATGCATGCCGAAAAACCAAACAAGGCATTTGTCACTGACCATGACCAAAGAATTTCAGTATGGGTGGTCAACATTCACAACCAATAACACAAATTACAAATGGTCAAAGGGGGAAGCAATGGTTTTGGAATATCAGTTCTCAACTAGCAAGTACAACGACCTTTAACAAGTAGTAGCATGGTGTGTCTACCATGCGCAATGACAGGCCAAAGTAGGCATATGTGCTGCCTTTGACCAAAGAAATCCACTGTGTGTGGTCAACGTTGACAACTCATAATACGAGTCAGAAATGATTAGAGGGGGAAACAATGGTTTGGGAATACCTTGTATCAACTAGCAAGCACGGAGACCTCCAATAAGTAGTGGCACGGTGTGGCTACCATGTACAATGACCAACCAAAGTATGTCATGGCATGTGTCACTGACCATGACCAAAGAATGTCACGATGTGTGGTCTCCTTTGACAACTCATAACACAAGTCACAAATGGGCTGGGGGAAGCAATGGCTTGTTAATGCTAGTTATTGACTAGCAAGTACAAAGACCTTCAATACATAGTGGCGCAGTGTAGCTACCATGCACGATGACCAACCAAAGCATGCATATGTCACTGACCATGACCGGAGAATTTCACTTCATGTGGTCAACGTTGACAACTCAGAACAAGAGTCACGGATAGTCAGAGGGGGTAACAATGGTTTGGGAACTCTGGCTATCAACTAAAAAGCATGGAACTTCAGTATGCACTGACACGGCGTAGCAACCATGTACAGTGGCAAACCAAAGTAGGCATATGCCACTAACCATGACGAAACGAAGGTCACAGTGTGTGGTCAATGTTGAAAACTCATAACACAAGTCACAAATGGTCAGAGAGGGGAAACAATGGGTTGGGATCACTAGTTATCAACTAGTAAGTAGAAAGACCTTCAACAAGTATTGAGACGGTGTGGCTAGCATGCACGCTGACCAACCAAAGGATGCAAACGTCACTGACTATGACCAAAGAAGTCCACTATGTGTGGTCAAAATTGACAACTCATAGCACGAGTCACAACGAGTCAGAGGGAGAGACAATGATTTCATAACCCTATCTATCTACTAGAAAGGAAAAATAATTTCAATATGTAGTGGCACTGTGTGGCTACTATGCACACCGAACAGCCAAACTAGGCATATGTCACTGACCATGACCAAGGCTTTTTTGTATGGGTGGTCAACGTTCACAACTTATAACACAAGTCACAAATGGTCATAGGGGGGAACAATGGTTTTGAAATATTAGTTTATAACTAGCAAGTACAACGACCTTTGATAAGTAGTAGCACGCTGTGGCTACCATGCAAAATGACCGACCAAGGTAGGCATATCCACTTCCTTTGACCAAAGAAATCTGCTGTGTGTGGTCAACGTTGACAACTCATAATACAAGTCACAAATAGTCTTAGGGGGAAACAATGGTTTGGGAACACCAGGTATCAACTAGCAAGCACAGATATCTTCAACAAGTAGTGGCCCGGTGTGGCTACCATGTACAATGACCGACCAAAGTAGGTATGTGTCACCGAAAATCACCAAAGAATATCACTATGTGTGGTCAACTTTGACAACTCATAACACAAGTCACAAATGGTCACAGGGGGAAACAATGGTTTGTGAATATTAGGTATTGATTAGCAAGTACAAAGAACTTTAATATGTAGTGGTACAGTGCGGCTACCATACACAGTGACCAACCAAAGTATGCATATGTCACTGACCATGACCAAAGAGTTTAACTTCATGTGGTCAACACTCACAACTCACAACAAGAGTCACAGATAGTAAGAGGGGGTAACAATGGCTTTGGAACACTTGCTATCAACTATAAAACTCAAATACCTTCAGTACGTAGTGACACGGTGTGTCAACCTTATACAATGACAAACCGAAGTAGGCATATGCCACTAACCATGACTAGAAGAATTTCACAGTGTGTGGTCAACGTTGAGAACTCATATCACAAGTCACAAATGGTCAGAGGAGGAAACAATGGGCTGGGAATACTAGTTACTTAATAGCAAGTGAAAACACCTTCAATAAGTAGTGGCTAGGTGTGGCTAGCGTGCACAGTGACCAACCAAGTGATGCACACGTCACTGACTATGACCAAAGAAGTCCACTATGTGTGGTCAACATTGACAACTCATAACATGAGTCACAAATGGTCAGAGGGAAAGACAATGGTTTGGGAGCCCTATGTATCGACTAGAAAGGACAAAGGACTACAATATGTAGTGGCACAATGTGGCTACTATGCACACCAAACAACCAAACTAGGCATTTGTCACTGACCATGACCAAAGAAATTCAGTATGGGTGGTCAACGTTCACAACCCATAACACGAATCACAAATGGTCAAAGGAGGAAACAATGGTTTCGAAATATATAGTCCTTAACAAGCAGTAGCATGGTGTGGAAACCATGCACAATGACATACCAAAGCAGGCATATATACTGCCTTTTATCGAAGAATACCACTGTGTGTGGTCAACATTGACAACTCATAATACGAGTCACAAATGGTCAGAGGGGAAAACAAGGGTTGGGGAACACTAGGTATCAACTGGCAAGCACAGGGACCTTCAATAAGTAGTGGCACGGTGTGGCTACGATGTACAAGGACCAACCAAAGTATGCATGTGTCGCTGACCAGGACCAAAGAATGTCACTATGTGTGGTCAACTTTGACAACTCATCACATGAGTCACAAATGGTCAGAGGGGGAAACAATGGTTTGTGAATACTAGTTATCAATTATCAAGTAAAAAGACCTTCAACATGTGGTGGCACAGTATGGCTACCATGCACAGTGACCAACCAAAGTATGCATATGTCACTGACCATGGCCAAAGAATTGAACTTCATGTCGTCAACTTTGAAAACTCACAACAAGAGTCACATGTAATCAGAGGGGGTAACAATGGTTCGGGAACACTAATCATCAACTAGAAAGCACAATGAAGTTCAGTACGTAGTGACATGGGGTGGCAACCATATACAGTGGCAACCCAATGTAGGCATATGCCACTACCCATGACCAAAGGAATGACACAGTGTGTGGTCAATGTTGAAAACTCATAACACCAGTCCCAAATGGTCAGAGGGGGAAACCATGGGTTGGGAACACTAGTTATCAACCAGAAAGTACAAAGACCTTCAACAACTAGTGGTACGGTGTGCCTTGCGTGCACAGTGACCAACAAAATGATGCATGCGTCACTGACTATGACCAAAGAAGTCCATTATGTGTGGTCAACATTGACAACTCATAACACGAGTCACACATGGTTAGAGGGAGAGACAATGTTTTGGGAACCCTTTGTATTGACTAGAAAGGACAAATAAATTCAATACGTAGTGGCACGGTGTTGCTACTATGCACACTGAACAACCAAACTAGGCCTATGTCACTGACCATGACTAAAAAATTTCAGTATGGGTGGTCAACGTTCACAACCCATAACACGAATCACAAATGGTCAGAGGGGGAAAAATGGTTTCGGAATATTAGTTCTCAACTAGCAAGTACAACAACCTTCAATAAGTAGTAGCACGGTGTTGCTACCATGTACAATGACCGTCCAAAGGAGGCATATGCACTGCCCTTTTCCGAAGAAATCCGCTGTGTGTGGTCAACGTTGACAACTCATAATACGAGGCACAAATGATCGTAGGGGGAAACAATGGTTTGGGAACATCAGGTATCAACTAGCAAGCACAGGGACCTTTACTAAACATTTTCACGGTGTGGCTACCATGTACAGTAACCAAACATAGTAGATATGTTTCACTGACCATGACCAAAGAAAGTCACTATGTGTGGTCAACTTTGACAACTCATAACACGAGTCACACATGGTTAGAGGGGGAAACAATGGTTTGTGAATACTAATATCCATTAGCAAGTAAAATACCTTCAATTTGTAGTGGCAGAGTGTGGCTACCATGCACAGTGACCAACCGAAGTATGCATATGTCACTGACCATGACCAAAGAATTTCACTTCATACGGTCAACATTGACAACTCACAACAAGATTCACAGATAGTCAAAGGGGGTAACAATGGTTTGGGAACACTGGCTATCAACTTCAATAAGTAGTAGCACGATGTGGCTACCATGCACAAAGACCGACAAACATAGGCATATGTACTGCCTTTTACCAAATAAATCCGCTGTGTTAGTCAACGTTGACAACTCATTATACAAGTCACAAATGGTCAGAGGGGGAAACAATGTTTTGGGAACACCAGGTATCAACTAGCAAGCACAAGGACCTTCAATAAGTAGTGGCACGATGTGGCTACCATGTACAATGAACAACCAAAGTAGGCATGTGTCACTGACTATGACCAAAGAATGTCAGGAAGTGCGGTCAACTTTGACAACTCATAACAGGAGTCACAAATGGTAAGAGAGAGAAACAATGGTATGTGAATACTAGTTATCGACAAGCAAGTACAAGGACCTCCAATGTGTAGTGGCACAGTGTGGCTACCATGCCCAGTGACTAACCAAAGTATGCATATGTCACTTGTCGTAACAAAAAAAAATTCACTTCATGTGCTCAGCGTTGACAACTCACAACAAGATTCACAGATAGTCAGAGAGGGTAAAAATGGTTTGGGAACACTGGCAATTCATAACACGAGTCACAATGGTCAGAGGGAGATACAATGGTTTTAGAACCCTATGTATCGACTAGAAAGAATAAAAAACTTCAATACGTAGTGGCATGGTGTGTCTACTATGCACACCAAACAACCAAACTAGGCATATGTCATTGACTATGAGAAATGATTTCAGTATGGGTGGTCAACGTTCACAACCCATAACACAAGTCACAAATAGTCAAAGGGGGAAAGAATGGTTTCGGAATTTTAGTTTTCAACTAGCAAGTACAACGACCTTCAATATGTATTAGCACGGTGTGGCTAAGATGCACAATGACCGACCACAGTACGCATATGTACTGCCTTTGACCAAAGAAATCCGTTGTGTGTGGTCAACGTTAACAATTTGTAATTGGAGTCACAAATGATGAGAGGGGGAAACAATGGTTTGGGGACACCAGGTATCAACTAGCAAGCACAGGGATCTTCAATAAGTAGTGGCACGGTGTGGCTACCATGTACAATGACCAACCAAAGTAGGCATGTGTCACTGACCATCACCAAAGAATGTGACTATGTGTGGTCAACTTTGAAAGCTCATAACACAAGTCACAAATGGTCAGAGGGGGAAACAATGGTTTGTGAATACTAGTTAACGGTTAGCAATTACAAAGACCTTCCATATGTGGTGGCACAATGTGGCTACCATGCACAGTGACCAACCAAAGTAGGCATATGCCACTAACCATGACCAAAAGAATTTCACAGTGTGTGGTCAAAGCTCATAACGCGAGTCACAAATGGTTAGAGGGGGAAAATGGGTTGAGAACACTAGTTATCAACTAGCAAGTACAAATACCTTCAACAAGTAGTGGCACGGTGTGGCTAGCATGCAAAGTGACCAAGCAAAGGATGCATACGTCACTGACTATGACCGAAGAATTCCACTATGTGTGTACAACATTGACAACTCATAACACAAGTCACAAACGGTCAGAGGGAGAGACAATGGTTTGGGAACCATACGTATCGACTAGAAAGGACAAAGAAATTCAATATGTAGTGGCACGTTGTGGCTTCTATGCACACCGAACACCCAAACTAGGCCTATGTCACTGACCATGACCAGAGAATTTCACTATGCGTGGTCAACGTTCACAACCCATAACATGAGTCACAAATTTTCCGAGGGGGAAACAATGGTTTCAAAACATTGCTTTTCAACTAGCAAGAACAATGACCTTCAATAAGTAGTAGCACGGTGTGGCTACCATGCACAATGACTCACCAAAGTAGGCATATGTACTGCATCTGACCAAAGAAATCCGATGTGTGTGGTCAACGTTGACAGCTCATGATACGAGTCACAATTGGTTATGGAAGGAAGCAATGGTTTGGGAATACCAAGTATCAAGTAGCAAGCACAAGGACCTTCAATGAGTAGTGGCACGGCGTGGGTACCATGTACAATGACCAACCAAAGCACGCGTGTGTCACTGACCATAACCAAACAATGTCACTATGTGTGGTCAACTTTGACAACTTATAACACAAGTCACAAATGGCCAGAGGGCAAAACAATGGTTTCTGAATACTAGTTGTCGATAAGCAAGTACAAGGCCCTTCAATATGTAGTGGCACAGTGTGGCTACCATGCACCGTGACCAACCAAAGTATGGATATGTCACTGATCATGACTAAATAATTTCACTTCATGTGGTCAACGTTGACAACTCGTAACAAGAGTCACGGATAGTCAGAGGGTAAAATTGGTTTCGGAACACTGGCTATCAACTGGAAAGCACAAATACCTTCAATACGTAGTGACACGGCGTGGAAACCATGTGCAGTAACAAACCAAAGTAGGCATGTGCCACTAACTATGTCCAAAAGAATTTCATAGTGTGTGGTCAACGTTGGAAACTCATAACACGAGTCAGAGATGGTCAAAGGGGAAACAATGGGTTGGGAACACTAGTTATCAACTAGCAAGTACAAAATCATTCAACAAGTAGTGGCACGGGATGGCTAGCGTACCAAAGGAGTGGCACGATGTGGCTACAATGCACACAAAACAACCAAACTAGGCATATGTCACTGACCATGACCAACCACTCGCAACCACTCGCAACCACGTGCAGCCACTCCCAACCACTTGCAACAACTCGCAACTGCTCGCAACCACTTGCAACCAATTGCAACCACTCGCAACCACATGCAACCACTAATCACTCGCAACCACTGGCAAGCACTCGCAACCACTCCTGACGACTCGCAACCACTAGCAACTACTCGCAACCACTTGCAGCCTCTCACAACCACTCGCAACCACTCACAACCATTTGCAGCCATTGGCAATCTCTCACAACCACTTGCAGCCACTTGCATCCACTCACAACCACTCGCAACCACTCACAACCACTCGCAACCACTCACAACGACTCGCAACCACTCACAACAACTTCCAACCACTTGTAATCAGTTGCAACCACCAGCACCCACTCGCAAACACTTGCAACCACTCGCAACAACTCGCAACAACTTGCAACCACTTGCAACCACTCCCAACCATGCGCAACCACTCGCAACCACTCGCAACAACTCACAACCACTTGCAACCACTCACAACCACTCACAACCACTTGCAACAACTCACAACCACCTGCAACCACTCGGATCCACTTGTAACCACTCGCAACCACTCAAAACCACTCGCAACCACTCCCAACCACTTGCAACCAATTGCAACCAATCACAACCACTCTAAACCAATCGTAACCACTCACAACCAATCGCAACCACTCACAACCACTTGCAATCACTTGCAACCTCTCACAACCAGTCGCAACCACTAGCAGCCACTTGCAACCACTCATAACCACTTGCAACCACTCACAACCACTTGGAACCACTCGCAACCTCTCGCAACCACTCACAACCACTTGCAACCACTCGCAACCACTCACAACCACCTGCAACCACTCACAACCACTTGCAACCACTCGCAACCACTTGCAACCACTCCCAACCAAACGCAACCTCCTACAACCACTCGCAACGACTCACAACCACTCACAACCACTCGCAACCACTTGCAACCACTCGCAACCACTCACAACCACTCGCAACAACTCGGAACCACTCGCAACCACTCGCAACCACTCGCAACGACTCGCAACCACTTGGAACCACTCGTAACCACTCGCAACTACTTGTAACAAGTCGCAAGCACTCGCAGCTACTTGCAACCACTTGCTACCACTCACAACCAACCACAACCACTCGCCACCACTAGCAACCACTCGCACCACTTGCAACCACTCGCATCCACTCGCAACCCCTCGCAACAACTCGTAACCACTCGCAACCACTTGCAACCACTCGCAACCACTTGCAACCACTTGCAACCACTCACAACCACTGGAAACCACTCAAAACCATTTGCAAGCACTCGTAACCAATCGCAACCACTCGCAACCACTCGCAACCAATCCTAAACACTCAAAACCACTACCAGCCACTGGCAACCACTCGCTCCCACTTGCAATAACTTGCAACCACTCGCAACTACTCGCACACAACTGGCAACCACTCGCAACCACTCGCAACCACTCCCAAGCACTCGCAACCACTCGCAACCACTCACAACCAGTCGCCACCACTGGCAACAACTCGCAACTACTCGCAACCACTCGCAACAACTCGCAATCACTTGCAACCACTCCCAATCACTTGCAACCACTCGCAACTACTTGCAACCACTTCCAACCACTCGCAACCACTCGCAGCAACTCGCAACCACTCGTAACAACTCGCAACCACTTGCGACCACTTGCAACCACTTGCAACCACTTGCAAATTCTCGCAACCACTTGCAACCACTTGTAACCACTTGCAACCATGCGTAAACAATCGCAACCACTCGCAACCACTTGGAACCTCTTGCAACCACTTACAACCACTCGCAAGTACACGCAGCGACTCATAACCACTCGCAACCACTTGTAACCACTCGCAACCACACGTGACCACTCGCAACCACTCATAACCACTTGCAACCACTTGAAACAACTTGCAACCACTCGCAACCATTCGCAACCACTTACAACCACTAATAACCACTCGTGACCACTCGCAACCACTCGTAACCATTCGCAACGACTCCCAATAACTCAAAACCACTCACAACCACTCGCAACCACTCGCAACCACTCGCAACCTCTCGCAACCAGTCGTAACCACTCCCAAACACTTGCAACCACTCAGAAGCACTCAAAACCACTCACAAGCACTCGCAACCACTCGCAGCCCCTCGCAACTATACGCAACCACTCGCAACCACTCGCAACCACTCGCAACCACTCACAACCACTCACAAGCACTCGCAACCACTCGCAGCCCCTCGCAACTATACGCAACCACTCGCAACCACTCGCAACCACTCGCAACCACTCACAACCACTAGCAACCACTTGCAACCACTCACAACCACTTGCAACCACTCGCAACCACTTGCAACTACTCACAAGCACTCGAAGCCACTAACAACCACTCGCAAGTACTCGCATCTATTCGCAACAACTCACAACCAGTCACAACCACTTGCAAGCACTCGCAAACAATCGGAACCACTCACACCCACTCACAGCCACTTGCAACCACTCGCAACCAATCGTAACCACTAGAAATCACTCACAACCGTTTGCAACCACTCACAACCACTCGCAACCACTCGCAACCACTCATAACCATGCACAACCACTTACAACCACTCACAACCACACACAACCACTCGCAACCACTTGCAACCACTAACAACCAATCGCAACCACTTGCACCCACTCTTAGCCACCTGCAACCACTCACAACCACTCACCACTACTCGCAACCACTCGCAACCACTCGCAACCACTCGCAACCACTCGCAATGTCTCGCAACCACTCACAACCACTTGCAACCACTCGCAATCACTTGCAACCACTCACAACCACCTGCAACCACTTGCAACCAATCGCAACCACTCGCAACCACTCGCAATGTCTCGCAACCACTCACAACCACTTGCAACCACTCGCAATCACTTGCAACCACTCACAACCACCTGCAACCACTTGCAACCAATCGCAACCACTCTCAGCCACTCGCAACCACTCGTAACCACTCGCAACCACTTACAACCACTTGCAACCACTCGGAACCACTCACAACCACTCATAACCACTCATAACCACTGGCAACCACTCGTAACCACTCGCAACCACTCACAACCACTTGCAACCACTCCCGACTACTCACTACCACTCGCAACCACTCGAAACCACTTGCAACAACTCGCAACCACTCGCAACCTTTTGCAACCACTCGCAACCACTCGCAACCACTTGCAACCACTCATAACCTCTTGCAACCACTTGCAATCACTTGCAACCACTCGCAACCAATCGCAACCACTCACAACCACTGGCAAGCACTCGTAACCACTCGCAACCACTGAACCACTTACAACCTCTTGTAAGCACTCGCAACCACTCGCAACCACTCACAACCATGTACAACCACTTGCAACCACTCGCAACCACTCGCAACCTTTTGCAACCACTCGCAACCACTCGCAACCTTTTGCAACCACTCGCAACCACTCGCAACCTTTTGCAACCACTCGCAACCACTCGCAACCTTTTGCAACCACTCGCAACCACTCGCAACCTTTTGCAACCACTCGCAACCACTCGCAACCTTTTGCAACCACTCGCAACCACTCGCAACCTTTTGCAACCACTCGCAACCACTCGCAACCTTTTGCAACCACTCGCAACCACTCGCAACCTTTTGCAACCACTCGCAACCACTCGCAACCTTTTGCAACCACTCGCAACCACTCGCAACCTTTTGCAACCACTCGCAACCACTCGCAACCTTTTGCAACCACTCGCAACCACTCGCAACCTTTTGCAACCACTCGCAACCACTCGCAACCTTTTGCAACCACTCGCAACCACTCGCAACCTTTTGCAACCACTCGCAACCACTCGCAACCTTTTGCAACCACTCGCAACCACTCGCAACCTTTTGCAACCACTCGCAACCACTCGCAACCTTTTGCAACCACTCGCAACCACTCGCAACCTTTTGCAACCACTCGCAACCACTCGCAGCCACTAACAACCATTGGTAACCACTCACAAGCACTTGCAATCACTCGCAATCACTGGCAACCACTCGCAACCACTCACAACCACTCGCAACCACTTGCAGCGACTCGCAACCTCTCGCAACCACTCGCAACCACTTGCAGCCACTCGCAACCACTCGCAGCCACTAACAACCATTGGTAACCACTCACAAGCACTTGCAATCACTCGCAATCACTGGCAACCACTCGCAACCACTCAAAACCACTCACAACCACTCGGAACAACTTGCAACCACTCGCAACCACTCGCAACCATTCGCAACTACTCGCAATCACTTGCAACCACTAGCAGCCAATCCCAACCACTCGCAACCACTCGCAACCATTCGCAACCAGTCACAACCAGTCACAATCACTCGCAACCACTCTCAACCACACGAAACCACTCGTAACCACTCGCAACCACTGGTAGCCATCCACAACCATGCGCAACCACTCAATACCACTCGCAACCACTCTTGCAACCACTCGTAACCACTCACAACCACTCGCAACCACTTGCAATCACTCGCAACCATTCGCAACCACTCGCAACCACTTGTAACCACTCGCAACCACTCATAACCACTCACAACCACTTGTAGCCACTTGCAACAACTTACAGCCACTCACAACCACTGGAAACCACTCGCAACCACTAGCAACCAGTCACAACCACCCAAAACTACTCACAACCAGTCACAACTACTGGCAAACACTCGCAACAACTAGTAACCACTTGCAACCACTCGTAATCACTCGTAACCACTTGCAACCACTAGCAATCTCTCACAACCACTGGCAACCACTCACAACCACTTGCAATTGCTGGCAACTACTTGCAGCCACTCGCAACCACTCGCAACCACTCGCAACCAATCCCAAACACTCGCAACCACTCCCGACTACTCGCAACCACTCGCTCCCACTCGCAACCACTTGCAACCACTCACAACCACTTGCAACAACTCACAACCACTCGCAACCACTTGCAAACAATTCGCAACCACTCGCAACCACTCCCAGCCATTTGCAACCACTCGCAACCACTCACAACCACTCGCAACCACTAGGAACCACTGGCAACTACTTGCAACCACTCGCAGCGACTCGCAACCACTCGCAACCACTCGCAACCACTTGCAACCACTCGCAGCGACTCGCAACCACTCGCAACCACTCGCAACCACTCGTTACCACTCACAATCACTTGCAACCACTCGCATCACTTGCAACCACTCGCAACCACTTGCAACCACTCCCAACCACTCGAAACCAGTCGAAGCCACTTGCTACCACTCGTAACCACTCGCAACCGCTCGCAACCACGTGCAACCACTTGCAACCACTTGAAACCACTTGCAACCATTGGCAACCACTTGCAACCACTCTCAACCATGCGTAACCACTCGCAACCACTCGCAACAGCTCGCAACCACTCGGATGCACTTGCAACCACTTACCACGACTCGCAAACACTCACAACCACTCGCAACCACTCGCAACCACTCGCAACCACTCGTAACCACTGGCAACCACTCGCAACAACTCGCAACCACTCAAAGCCACTCACAACCACTCACAACCACTTGCAACCACTCGCAACCACTCGCAACCACTCGCAACCACTCACAACCACTC
>SZWC01009256.1:70188-83725 GCA_023375785.1 Penium margaritaceum | reverse complement strand
ACTCGCAACCACTCACAACCACTCGCAACCACTTGCAACCACTTGCAACCACTCGCAACCACTGGTGACTACTTATAACCACTCGCAACCACTCACAACCACCTCGCAACCACTTGCAACCACTCGTAACAACTCACAACCACGTGCAACCACTCGCAACCACTTGCAACCAATTGCAGCCACTCGCAACCACTCGCAACCACTTATAACCATGGACAACCACTCGCAACCTCTTGCAATCATTTGCAATCATTTGCAACCACTTGCAACCACTCAAAACCACTCACAACCACTCGCAACCACTTGCAACCACTTGCAACCACTCGCAACCAGTCGCAACCACTTGCAACCACTGGCAACCACTCGCATTCACTCGCAGCCAATCACAACCACTCGCAACCACTCGCAACCAATTGTAACCACTCTTAACCACTCGCACCCACTCGCAAACACACAACCACTCACAACCACTTGCAACCACTTGCAACTATGCGCAACCAATCGCAACCACTCGCAACCACTCGCAACCACTCCCATCCACTCACAACGACTTGCAACCACTCGCAACCACTCGTAACCACATGCAATAACTCGTAGCCACTCACAAACACTCGCAACCACTTGCAACCACTTGCAGCCACTCGCAGTCACTTGGAATCACTCGCAACCACTACCAACCACTCGCAAGAATTCCCAACCACTCGCATCAACTCCCAACCACTCGCAATCACTCGCAACCACTAGCAACCACTCGTAACCACTGGCAACCACTCGCAACCACCCGAAACCACCCACAACCATGAGTAACCACTTGCAACCACTCGCAACCATTTGGAACCACTCGCAACCACTTACAGCCACTCGCAACCACTCGCAACCACTCACAACCACTCGCAACCATTCGTACCAACTCGCAACCACTCATAACCATTCCCAACCATTCACGACCACTTGCAACCACTCAGAACCACTACCAACCACTCCCAACCACTCGAAATCATTCGCAACCACTCGTAACCACTCGCAACGACGTGTAACAACTCGAAACCACTCCCAACCAATCAAGACCACTCACAACCACTCGCAACCACTCGCAACCACTCTCAACCACTTGTAACCTCTCGCAACCACTCCCAACCACCTGCAACCACTCGCAACCATTAGCAACTACTCACACCTACTGGCAACCACTCGTAAGCACTCGCAACTACTCGCAACCACTCGCAGCCAATCACAACCACTCGCAACCACTTACAACCACTCGCAATCAGTTGCAACCACAAACAACCGCTTGTAACCACTTGCAACCATTTACAACCACTCGCAACCACTCGCAACCACTCACAACTACTTGCAAATACTCGCAACCACTCCCATCCACTCGCAACCACTAACAGCCACTTGCAAGCACTTGCAACCACTGGTAACCACTCACACCCACTCACACCCACTTGCAACCACTCACAACCACTCCCAACCACTCGGAACCAATCGCAACTACTCACAACCACTTGCAACCACTTACAACCACTTGCAACCACTCGCAACCACTCGCAACCACTCGCAACCACTCACAATCACTTGCAACGACTCGCAACCACTCCCAACCACTCGCAACCACTCGCAACCACTCACAATCACTTGCAACCACTCGCAACCACGCCCAACCACTCGTAACCACTCGCAACCACTCGCAACGACTCGCAACCACTCGCAACCACTGGCAACCACTCGCAACCACTCCTGACAACTCGCAACCACTCGCGACTACTCGCAACCACTTGCAACCTCTCGCAACCACTCGCAACCACTCACAATCACTTGCAACCACTCGCAACCACGCCCAACCACTCGTAACCACTCGCAACCACTCGCAACGACTCGCAACCACTCGCAACCACTGGCAACCACTCGCAACCACTCCTGACAACTCGCAACCACTCGCGACTACTCGCAACCACTTGCAACCTCTCGCAACCACTCGCAACCACTCACAATCACTTGCAACCACTCGCAACCACGCCCAACCACTCGTAACCACTCGCAACCACTCGCAACGACTCGCAACCACTCGCAACCACTGGCAACCACTCGCAACCACTCCTGACAACTCGCAACCACTCGCGACTACTCGCAACCACTTGCAACCTCTCGCAACCACTCGCAACCACTCACAATCACTTGCAACCACTCGCAACCACGCCCAACCACTCGTAACCACTCGCAACCACTCGCAACGACTCGCAACCACTCGCAACCACTGGCAACCACTCGCAACCACTCCTGACAACTCGCAACCACTCGCGACTACTCGCAACCACTTGCAACCTCTCGCAACCACTCGCAACCACTCACAATCACTTGCAACCACTCGCAACCACGCCCAACCACTCGTAACCACTCGCAACCACTCGCAACGACTCGCAACCACTCGCAACCACTGGCAACCACTCGCAACCACTCCTGACAACTCGCAACCACTCGCGACTACTCGCAACCACTTGCAACCTCTCGCAACCACTCGCAACCACTCACAATCACTTGCAACCACTCGCAACCACGCCCAACCACTCGTAACCACTCGCAACCACTCGCAACGACTCGCAACCACTCGCAACCACTGGCAACCACTCGCAACCACTCCTGACAACTCGCAACCACTCGCGACTACTCGCAACCACTTGCAACCTCTCGCAACCACTCGCAACCACTCACAATCACTTGCAACCACTCGCAACCACGCCCAACCACTCGTAACCACTCGCAACCACTCGCAACGACTCGCAACCACTCGCAACCACTGGCAACCACTCGCAACCACTCCTGACAACTCGCAACCACTCGCGACTACTCGCAACCACTTGCAACCTCTCGCAACCACTCGCAACCACTCACAATCACTTGCAACCACTCGCAACCACGCCCAACCACTCGTAACCACTCGCAACCACTCGCAACGACTCGCAACCACTCGCAACCACTGGCAACCACTCGCAACCACTCCTGACAACTCGCAACCACTCGCGACTACTCGCAACCACTTGCAACCTCTCGCAACCACTCGCAACCACTCACAATCACTTGCAACCACTCGCAACCACGCCCAACCACTCGTAACCACTCGCAACCACTCGCAACGACTCGCAACCACTCGCAACCACTGGCAACCACTCGCAACCACTCCTGACAACTCGCAACCACTCGCGACTACTCGCAACCACTTGCAACCTCTCGCAACCACTCGCAACCACTCACAATCACTTGCAACCACTCGCAACCACGCCCAACCACTCGTAACCACTCGCAACCACTCGCAACGACTCGCAACCACTCGCAACCACTGGCAACCACTCGCAACCACTCCTGACAACTCGCAACCACTCGCGACTACTCGCAACCACTTGCAACCTCTTGCAACCACTCGCAACCACTCACAACCACTTGCAGCCACTCGCAACCACTGACAACCACTCGCAACCACTTGCAACCACTCACAACCACTCGCAACCACTCACAACCACTCGCAACCACTCGCAACGACTTGCAACCACTGAAACTACTTCCAACCACTCGCACCTACTCACAAACACTTGCAACCACTCATAACTACTCGCAACAACTCACAACCACTTGCAACCACTCCCAACCATGCGCAACCACTCACAACCACTTGCAACAATTCACAACCACTTGCAACCACTCACAACCACTCACAACCACTCACAACCACTCACAGCCACTTGCAACCAATTGCAACCATTTTGAACCACTCGCAACCAATCGTAACCATTCGCAACCACTCCCAACCACTTGCAACCACTCGTAACCACTCACAACCAATCAAAACCAATCGCGACCACTCGCAACCAATCGCAACCACTCAAAACCACTCGCAACCACTCGCAGCCCCTTGCAACAACTGATAACCACTTGCAACTACTCACAGCCGCTTGCAACCACTCGCAACCTCACGCTACCACTCACAACCACTTGCAACCACTGCCAACCACTCGCAACCAGTCATAACCACTCACAACCAATTGCAAGCACTTGCAACCACTCGCAACCACTGACAACCACTCACAACCACTTGCAACCACTCGCAACCACTGGTGCCAATCGTAACCACTCGCAACCTCTCACAACCACCTGCAACCACTCACAACCACTTGCAACCACTCGCAACCACTCACAACCACTCGCAACCACTCACAACAACTTACAACCACTCGCAACGACTTACAACCACTCACAACCACTCGCAACCACATACAACAACTCGCAACCACTCGCAGCCACTTGCAACCACTCGCAACCACTCGCAACCACTCGCAACCACTCGCAACGACTCACAACGAATTGGAACCACTCGTAACCACTCACAACCACTCGTAACGACTCGCAAGAATTCGCAACCACTTGCAACCACTCGCAAACACTCACAACCACTTGCAACCACTACCAACCACTCGCAAGCACTCCCAACCACTCGCAACAACTCCGACCACTCGCAACAACTCGTAACCACTTTCAACCACTCGCAACCACTCGCAACCACTTGCAACCACTTGCAACCACTCACAACCACTAGCAACCACTCAGAACCATTTGCAACCACTCGCAGCCAATCACAACCATGCGCAACCACTCGTAACCAATCCCAAACACTCACAACCACTCCCAGCCAGTAACAACCACTTGTTCCCACTCACAATAACTTGAAACCACCTCAACCCCTCACAACCACTGGCAACCACTCGCACACAACTCGCAACCACTCGCAACCACTCGCAACCACTCCCAAGCACTCGCAACCAGGCGCAACCACTCACAACCACTCACAACCACTTGCAACCACTCCCAAGTACTCGCAACTACTCGCAACCACTCGCAATCACTTGCAACCACTCCCAATCACTTGCAACCACTCGCAACCACTTGCAACCACTTCCAACGACTCGCAACCAATCGCAGCCACTCGTAACCACTCGTAACAACTCGCAACCACTCACAACTCGCAACCACTTGCAACCACTTGCAACCGCTCACAACCACTTGCAACCATGCGTAACCACTCGCAGCCACTCGCAACCACTTGGAACCACACGCGACCACTTACAACCACTCGCAACCACGCGAAACAACTCACAACCACTCGTAACCACTTATAACCACTCGCAACCACACGTAACCACACACAACCACTCACAACCACTGGTAACCACTTCAAACAACTTGCAACCACTTGCAACCATTCGCAACCACTCGCAACCACTCGCAACCACAGGTAACCACTCGCAACCACTCGTAACCACTTGCAACCACTCCCAACAACTCACAACCACTCAAAACCACTCGCAACCACTTGCAACAATTCGCATCCACTCCCAACCTCTCGCACCCACTTACAACCACTCACAACCACTCGCAACCACTTGCAACCACTCACAACCACTTTCAACCACTCGCAGCCACTTGCAACGACTCACAACCACTTGAAACCACTCACAACAACTCGCACGCACTCGCAACCACTCACAACCACTCACAACCACTTGCAAGCACTCGCAACCACTCGCAACCATTCACAACCACTTGCAACCACTCGCAACCACTCGCAACCAATCGTAACCTTTTGCAACCACTCACAACCATTTGCAACCACTCCCAACTACTCACAACCACTCGCAACCACTCGCAACCACTGGCAGCCACTCGCAACCACTTACAACCACTTGGAACCACTCGCAACCACTCACAACCACTTCCAACCACTTACAACCACTCGCAACCACTTGCAGCCACTCTCATCCACTTGCATCCACTTACAACCACTCACCACTACTCGCAACCAATCGCAACCACTTGCAACCACTCGCAACGCCTCTCAACCACTCACAACCACTTGCAACCACGCGCAATCACTTGCAACCACTCGCAACCACCTGCAACCACTTGCAACCCCTCGCAATGACTCGCACCCACTCGCAACCACTCGTAACCACTTGCAATCACTCGCAACCACTCGCAACGACTTGCAACCACTTGTAACCACTTGCAACCACTTACAACTACTTGCAACCACTTGCAACCACTCGCAACCATGCGTAACCACTCGCAACCACTCGCAACCACTTGCAACCACTCGGAACCACTCGCAACCACTTACAACCACTCCCAACCACTCGCAACCACTCACAACCACTCATAACTACTCATAACCACTGGCAACTACTCGTAACCACTCGCAACCACTCACAACCACTTGCAACCACTCATAACCACTCGCTGTTGGCCTGAGGGTGAGTGTGCACCCTGGAGGGTCCCTAGCAGTGGCTGTTTCACACCACCAACTGTTTTTGTAGAGACTGAAACTGTGGAGGCAACTGGTTCCAAGGATGGCAAAATCTGGTCAGAGAGTGGGGCAATAGTTTTGGCCTCAATTGGATGAGAGTTAACACTTTATCAAGGCTAAAAAGCAGTGGCATTTTAAGCCACTGATATAAGCTTTCCAGAACACCAAAGCATGCCAGATTTGAAGCTTCCTAGCAGATTCTATGGCTTATAGAGTGCTCCTTGGTAGGCTGTCCTTTTCCCACATAGGAAGGCATCCCTTCCCTTCTCTAGAAGCTTCTGCCCCTTCCTACATTCCTCAGCTTACTTCTAGTAGGAGGGAAGGTGTCCAGAAGACCAAGACACCTCTAGATGCCTTGTAGGACAAGTCACCCCTTCTAGAAGGTGTGCCACCTTCCTGGACCCTCACCTGGCCTTCTAGAAACTTAAAGAGGAACTCTAGAGATTGAGCTAGCTTCCTAGCATCTATTTTCCAGCTCCCTTGAGGCAGGGCAGAATTTCATCTTGTGGGACTTGAACCCGGGCCCCTGACCCTACAGGTGGACACCATTAACCACTAAGCCACTAAGGCTTGTCTTTTTTGGTGTTCCTTTTTGGAGTCACTCCTGCAATGGTGAGGAGCATCATTCCAACAATCTCCCCCTTGCGCGTCACCCATGGCAGTTGTCCATGATCAGCCTGCAACTCAAGAGGCTTGGGAAAGTCCAAGCTCCATACAAGTAGCATCATGCCTGTCCTTGGGTTGCGCCTTTATCATGGCATCAGCAAGCATGTGCTTTGTGCTGCAGTGCACAAGTACCACATCACCCTTTGCAACGAGGTCTTGTGCAAAGTGATGCCGGATCTCTATGTGCTTGGTCCTCCGGTGTAGCACAGGGTTCTTGGTCAGGCTGATGGTACTCATGTTGTCAACATTGAGTGCCGTTGGCTTCTTTTGCGGCACCCCAATCTCCTTGAGCAATCGCCGCAACCATAGTGCCTCCTTTGCGTCTTTTGCGAGTGCAATATACTCTGCCTCAGTGCTGGATAGAGCCACACTATCCTAAATCCGGCTTGCCCAAGACACCGCTGCACCACCAAGTACAAAAACATTGCTCAATGTTAACTTGCGGTCATCAACGTCACCTGCCCAGTCTGCATCAGAGTAGCCAACCAACTCGATGGAGTCAGTCCGTGCTCCCCCTCCAAACACAAGTCGCGAATGTGTCGTTGCCTTCAAGTAGCGGAGGATTCTCTTCACCTCTTGCCAATGTAGCGGCCCCGGATCAGCAACATAGCGGCTCACTTGTCCTTCAGCAAAGGCAAGGTCAGGCCGCGTCGCCACCATGGCATACATTATGCTGCCAACTACGGACTGGTACGGTACTCCAGCCATCTCCGCCTTCTCGTCCTCCGTGCCCGGGCCCATGCTCGAGCTCAGCTCACATGTCGTTGTCATAGGTGTGCCAATGGGGTTGCACTCCTCCATGTTGTAGCGGCGGAGCACCTCCTGCACATATCTTTTTTGACCCATCTCCAGCGTGCGTGCTTTGCGGTCCCTCTTGATGGCAATGCCGAGGTAGTACTCAATCTCACCCATGTCTGTCATCTTGAACCGTCCGCCAAGCTGTTGCTTCAGGCTCTTGAACTCCCCCTCATCCGAAGACACATGGATGAGGTCATCCACGTAGAGGACGACAATTTGGTGGAGTCATGGCTGATTACGCACGTACACGCTGTGATCGGCCTCGCAGCGCTTGAAGCCAAGCTCACCCATGAAACTATCCATTTTGAGGTACCACATGAGCGGAGCTTGCTTCAGTCCATAGAGTGCCCTGCGAAGCCGGCACGCCTTCACTTGCGGCACATCCACCCCCTCTGGCACCTCCATGTAGACTTCCTTGTCCAGGTTGCCATTGAGGCATGCGGTTTTCACGTCCATTTGGTGGATTTCGTAGTCGTGTACCGCTGCCACCGAGAGGATAGAGCGGATGGAGGCAAACTTGGCAACTGGTGCAAAGGTCTTGTTGTAGTGCTCCCCTTTTCTCTGGGCATATCCTTTCGCCACCAGCCGCGCCTTGTACCGCTCCACCTTCCCCTCCTTTGTGAGCTTCTTCTGGAAGGTCCACTTGGAGCCGATGATTTTCTCGCCCTCCGGCCGGTCAACCAGCTCCCAAGTGTCGTTCTCCTCGTGGGAGGGAAGCTCAAGTTTTATTGCTCCTTCCCACTCAGCCCCATCCTTCCGCTGCAGTGCCTCCATTACAGATTGAGGCTCCTCTTGCGTGAAGAAGGCTTGTGCAAACCCAGTCCAAATTCCCTTGTTGGCATCATACCTTTTTGTCCTTCTTCGCACATGGTTACTCGTGCGAGGCTCTTGAGGCGGTTGTTGTTGTTGCTGTCCCCTTTCGGCGCCATCCTCTCCAAGCGCCTGCTCCCCCTCTCTTGGAGACCTTGGAGACATCTGTTGACTCCCCACCTCCACGTCCATCTCCGGTGCTTCGGATTCCTCATCCGAACTGGCCGTAATAAAGTCTCCCGCTCGCCCATCCCTCAGGCAATGCTCTCCGATTTGTGGTGATGCGAGTATGTCACCCTCATTCATGTCCTCCGGCGTCTCCCCCTCAAGGAGTGGCATCCACTCCCCCCTCTTGGAGAGCCCTTCCTCCTTGTCTGTCCAACGGCTTTTCTCGTCAAACGGGACGTCGCAACTCCGCACAATCTGCTGCCTCCTTGGGTCAAAGAGCCGATACGCCTTGCTTCCGCTCTCATGTCCAATGAAAATACACCGGCGGGTACGCGGGTCCAGCTTGCTCCGTCTCTCACGTGCCTGTACCGTTGCATGTGCAACACAACCAAACGTGCGAAGGTGACCCACCGCCGGCTTCCTCCCGCTCCACACCTCTTGTGGCGTCTTCCACGCATTGCTCTCCTTGTCCTTCAGCGGCTTGGTCGGCATGAGATTCATGATGTACGCTGCTGTCCTTGTCCCCTCCGCCCAATACCGTTGTGTAAGGCCGGCGTCGCTCAACATGGATCGCACCATGTTAAGGATTGTGCGATTTGCTCTCTCTGCGACGCCATTCTGTTGTGGGGAGTGTGGAGTTGTTTTCTGCCACTCAATCCCCTTGCTCTTCATCCACCCAAGGCACCCCGCATATTCACCGCCGTTGTCACTCCGGAACGCCTTCACCTTCAGCTCTATTTGCCGCTCCACATCAGCCACAAACTCTTGCATGCACGCAAGGACCTCACTCTCCCGCTTCATTGGGTAGAGGTAGAGTTTCCGGCTGTGGTCATCGATGAAGGTGAGGAAGTAGCCAGCTCCGCCGATGGAGCTCTCAAGCGGTGCATACACATTTGTGTGTACCACAGCCAGTTTTGCCGATGCACGCGTCCCCTTGGCGAGAAACGGCTGCCGAGTTGATTTGCCAATGACGCATGGCTCACACACGGTCTCCTTGGTTCCATCAAGGCCGCTCATTTGGAGACCCCGCACCACTTCCCTCTTAGCCATCTCCTTCACTGTCGATGGAGAAATGTGGCAGAGTCGGCGGTGCCATAGGTCCAGGTCTCCTCTATCCTTCGTTGCAAGATTGGCGGCGTTGGACCCCACCCGGCTGCTGAGGATCTTCGCGCATAGCAGGTACAAGTCGTCCTCCCTCTTGGCACGCGCAATCACCTCACCTTTGCCCTTTTTGCGGATGACGGCCTCCTTCTTTGTGAAGAGCACCTCAAGTCCCTTGTCGGTAAGGCGGCTGACGGAGAGCAAGTTTGCCTTGAAGTTGGGCATATGCAGCACATCGTAGATTGTGCTTGTGACAGGTTTGCCATCCACAATTGACTCAATGCGGACGTTACCCTCACCGGCGGCCACCTCTGTTTTTCCATTGGCCACCATCATGAGTATCTCCGAGGCGCCGTAAGTGACAAATGCCGCCCTGTTGCATTGCGTGTGGCGGCCTGATCCGGAGTCGATGACGGCAACTCCCGGATCCTTCAAGTTGGTGGAATTGTATGCCATAAGGGCGTGCTCGTCTATCTTCCCGCCCCACTGCGACCGATCTGTTTTCTTCTTGGGACACTTCCTCACGTAGTGGCCCTCCTTGCCGCAGTTGAAGCACTCCCCCTTCTTGTCACCGATCTTGGTGCCCTGTTTGGCACCCTTCCACTTGTCGCCTCGGCATCCACTTTGAGGATGAACCGTGTAAGCTGAACTTGATGCCGCTGCACTCTCTCGACCGCCACGTCGCATCCACTCATTGCGCACGTACTCAGCAACCTTCGGATACTTCAGCTCGTCGGAAGGCCAGCCACCAAGGACTGTGATCATGGGACTCCAACTGTCCGGCAAGGACAGAAGGAGGATCATAGCTTGCAACTGAGAGTCGACCTCCCAACCAGTGGCCACGCACTCCTCTGCGAGCGACTCAATCTGCTGCATGATCTCCATCATGTTGTCGCCTTCGTTGGCTCGGAGGGTGACGAGTCGTTTGAAGATGAAGAGCTGATTGGCAAGGTTGCTTGACTGGTAGATGGAGCAGAGTTTTGACCATGCATCTGCGGCCAGGGTGCATCCTTGGATGTGCCCAAGTTGTGGCGAGCATAACACGGCCACAAGGAGCACCAACGCCTTTTTGTTGCGCTTCTTGTATGCCTCCTTCACCTCAGCCGTTGCAGACTTCGGTGAAGTAGTCTCATCACCTTTTACAAGCTCAAGCAGTCCCTTGTCGTCGAGGAAGACCTCAAACTGCCACCTCCACAAGGCAAAGCCTGTCCCATCAAACTTAAGGACAGCGCGGCTGCTCTCTTGCTCGCTAGTTGCCATGTCTTGCTGTTGGGAGCGCGAAATCAAGCTAGCTTTGAACCCCTTAAAGGCGTGGGCCCATAACCCTTTGTTGGCCTGAGGGTGAGTGTGCACCCTGGAGGGTCCCTAGCAGTGGCTGTTTCACCCCACCAACTGTTTTTGGAGAGACTAAAACTGTGGAGGCAACTGGTTCCAAGGATGGAAAAATCTGGTCAGAGAGTTATGCAATAGTTTTGGCCTCAATTGGATGAGAATTAACACTTTATTAAGGCTAAAAAGCAGTTCCATTTTAGAGCCACTGATCTAAGCTTTCCAGAACACCAAAGCATGCCAGATTTGAAGCTTCCTAGCAGATTCTATGGCTTCTAGAGTGCTCCTTGGTAGGCTGTCCTTTTCCCACATATGAAGGCATCCTTCCCTCCTCTAGAAGCTTCTGCCCCTTCCTAGATTCCTCAGCTTGCTTCTAGTAGGAGGGAAGGTGTCCAGAAGACCAAGACACCTCTATATGCCTTGTAGGACAAGTCACCCCTTCTAGAAGGTGTGCCACCTTCGTGGACCCTCACCTGGCCTTCAAGAAACTTAAAGAGGAACTCTAGAGGTTGAGACAACTTCCTAGCATCTATTTTCCACCTCCCTTGAGGCAGGGCAGAATTTCATCTTGTGGGACTTGAACCCGGGCCCCTGACTCTACAGGTGGACACCATTAAGCACTAAGCCACTAAGGCTTGTCTTTTTTTGTGTTCCTTTTTGGAGTCACTCCTGCCATGGTGACGAGCATCATTCCAACACTCGCAACCACTCGCAACCACTCGCAACCACTCGTAACCACTCGCAACCACTCGCAACCTTTCGCAACCACTCGCAACCACTCGCAACCACTTGCAACCACTCACGACCACTTACAACCACTTGCAACCACTTGCAACCACTCGTAACCACTCGCAACCACTCACAACCACTGGCGAGCACTCGCAACCACTCGCAACCACTCACAACTACTCACAACCACTTGCAAGCACTCGCAGCCACTCGCAACCACTCACAACCACTTGCAACCACTCACAACCACTCGCAACCACTCGCAACCACTCACAACTACTCACAACCACTTGCAAGCACTCGCAGCCACTCGCAACCACTCACAACCACTTGCAACCACTCACAACCACTCGCAACCAATCGTAACTACTCACAACCACTCACAACCATTTGGAATCACACACAACTGCTCACAACCACTCGCAACCACTCGCAACCACTCACATCCACTTACAACCACTCGCAACCACCTGCAACCACTTGCAACCACTTATAACCATTCGCAACCACTTGCAACCACTCGCAACGACTCGCAACAACTCGCAACCACTCACCACTACTCGCAACCACTTGTAACCACTTGCAACCACTCGCAACCACTCGCAACCACTCGCAACC
Source organism: Penium margaritaceum (assembly GCA_023375785.1). Taxonomy (NCBI): domain Eukaryota; kingdom Viridiplantae; phylum Streptophyta; class Zygnematophyceae; order Desmidiales; family Peniaceae; genus Penium; species Penium margaritaceum. The sequence continues at coordinate 71,151 of SZWC01009256.1, read as the reverse complement.
ACTACAACCACTTGTAGCCACTCGCATCCACTCGCACCCACTCGTAACCACTCCCAACCACTCGCAATCACTGGCAACTTTGCAACTACTCGCACCCACTTGCAACAACTCGCAACCACTTGCAACCACTAGAAACCACACAGAACCACTTGTAGCCACTCGCAACCACTTGAAACCACTCGCAACCACGCGCAACCACTTACAACCTCTCGCGACCACTCACAACCACTCGCAACCAGTCGCAACCACTCGTATCCACTCACAACCACTCGCAACCACTCGCAACCACCGGCAACCACTGGCAACCACTGGCAATCACTTGCAACCACTCGCAACCACTCGCAGCCACTTGCAACCACTCGCAACAACCCCCAACAACTCGCAATTACTTGTAATCACTCGCAACCTTGTGCATCCACACGCAACCACTCCCAATAATTTGCAACCACTTGCAACAACTCACAACCACTCACAACCACTCGCAACCACTCACAACCACTTCCAACCACTCGCAACCACTCGTAATCCCTCGCAACCACTCGTTACCACTCGCAACCACTCCCAACCACTTGCAACCACTCGTAACAACTCGCAACCACTTGCAACCACTAGCAATCACTGGGAACAACTCACAACCACGTGCAAGCACTTGCAACCACTCACAACCAATCACAACCACTCACAACCACTTGCAACCACTCGCAACCACTTGAACCAATCGTAACCACTCGAACCACTTGCAACCATGATCAACCACTTGCAACCACTCACAACCACTTGCAACAACTCGCAACCACTTGCAACTATTCACAACCACTTACAACCACTCGCAACCACTCCCAACCACTTGCAACCACTTGCAACACTTACAACCACTCGCAACCACTTGCAACCACACACAACCACACACAACCACTCACCAGCACTCACAACCACTTGCAACCACTCGCAACCACTCGCAAC
>SZWC01009256.1:29911-61249 GCA_023375785.1 Penium margaritaceum | reverse complement strand
ATGGAGGAGTGCAACCCCATTGGTACACCCATGACCACCACGTGTGAGCTGAGCACGAGCATGGGCACGAGCACGGATGAGGAGAAGGAGGAGATGGCAGGAGTGCCATACCAGTCCGCGGTGGGGAGCATCATGTACGCCATGGTGGCGACGCGGCCCGACCTGGCCTTTGCGGAGGGCCAAGTGAGCCGCTACGTTGCTGACCCCGGGCCGTTGCATTGGCAAGCGGTGAAGCGGATCCTCCGCTATCTCAAGGCGACAAAACAGTCGCGACTCGTGTTTGGAGGGGGAGCGCGTGATGACTCCCTTGAGTTGGTCGGCTACTCGGATGCCGACTGGGCTGGTGATGTGGATGACAGAAAATCAACGTCGGGGTACGTGTTTGTGCTTGGTGGTCCAGCAGTTTCATGGGCAAGAAAAAAGCAGGACTGCGTGGCGCTGTCCAGCACCGAAGCGGAGTACATTACGCTCGCGGAAGCCGCAAAGGAGGCGGTGTGGCTGCGTCGGCTGTTAAAGGAGATCGGCGTGCCGCAAAGGAAGCCCACGGTACTCAACGTTGACAACATGAGTGCCATCAGCCTCACCCAGAACCCAGTGTTGCACAGGAGAACCAAGCACATCAAGATTCGGCATCACTACGCGCAAGACTTGGTGGCAAAGGGAGATGCAGCTATTGTACATTATGGCACTAAGCGCATGCTCGCCGATGCCATGACCAAGGCACAGCCCAAGGACAGGCACGACGCAAGCTGCATGGAGCTTGGTCTGCACTGTGAAGTTTAAAATGCTACAGGTTCCAAGGACAGGGCATCAAGGCTGCGGTGCAAGGGGGAGATTGTTGACATGGTGTGCCCCTTGCCATGAGTGCCGTTGATCGTACTCCCTGGTTCGACCACTAAGGAGTGGTCGAACATCTGATCTGACTTTATATTTGGATTCCTTTGATTTTTCCATGCAGGATCGAGCTTTGAAGCGCTCGATTTGAGTGAGTATTCAGAAAGTTAGCCTAGCCCGAAAATCGGGTGTTGGGCGTGTGGAATCTGGCACCCGCCATAGGTGGCGGGATAATCCACCGCCAGTGATCCTAGTTCGTCTCCAATGAGCTCCAGAGGCACATGGGCCATAAAGGAATGAATGTGGATGGTCCCCTGGACCAAGGCATGTCCCTCCCCATGTTGGGATGACAGGAAGGGCGCTTCGACAGGCCACCGTCGAAGCGCCTCCCGTCACTCCCGTTCGTGGGCATGGTTGGTGGCTCGGCTCCACCAAGGGTTACTTCGATGGCCGTAGCAGGGACTCTACTGCTCCGATTTGGGCGTGCTTGGATGCATTGGAAAGCTAAGATCATAGGCTACTAGAATCTGATGTAATCCCACTATGCTAACTAACAAAAACGTGTTTCGATTCAGATCTACTGAATGCAACGTGTTCGGCCCACTCACATCCGTGACCCTTGTGCTCCACACTCTTCACCATTGGTGTCCATTGGCTGCCCAAACCTTGGTAGCGTGAACCACTGAGAGCTAGGCATCCTTGAGGGTGCCTCCACACCCACTAGAGCCAACAGGCTCTTGCCTTTCCTTTGCTACAGTCTATTCCTCTATTGCAGCAGCACACGTGGTTTTGCCCCTGTGCCCACTTCTCCGTCGCATCTCTCCGCCATTGCTCATTTTCACCATCTGCTCGGTGCACGGACCCGCCCGGTCACATTGATTGGATCGCGACGACATGCGCCCACGCCAAGATTTCTGCAGCGCACGTGGTTCCACCCCTGAGTCCAGAGTATCACTCCTGCATAAACTGCCAGTGTCATCAACATCAACTTGCTCTGCTCCTTCTGCATCTACAGCCAATCACATCCATGGCCAACTCTTGGCACACCTGCCCAACTCTAGAGGAAGATGGAAGCAACGTCTACAACAGGTCACATACCATACTGACCGTTACCAGCACCATCTTCATCCATGAATGTCGAGTGTCTCACTTCCTCCTTGGTGCCTATGAGCATCAACTTACTCCCCAGCATCCTCCACATCTCTATCATGCAACCTCCCTCCTGATCTGGGGTCATGAATTTAACCTCGTGGATATGTCCTTCCATCATTTGCACGAAACTGCGAGAAATGGACCAGACCTTTGGTTTAGTTTACAACGGGAGGCGTGGAAGCACCAATGGATCACCCTCACATGCCGAGACAATCCCGATGGTCCTCCTCTGCCCAAAGAGCTCAACTCCAGACCCTACCTAAAATTTGACCTGGTGGAACCGGGAGAAGAAGAAGAACTAGAAGAGCTAGTGGCATAAGTATCTACTTCACCCTCCCACACTCCTACTATGGTTGCACAAGGACAAGCTGCCGAGATCATCTACAAACAAGAAAGCAACGTCAAGGAGTGGCAAAGACAACTCTACACTCTTCTCTATCCAAAGCTCATTGGTGGATTCGCAACTACAAGTGTCCTCCTTTGAAGACCCAAGTATCTCGGCAAGTGATGTTCCCCATCTAAAATGACCAGAAAGCAAAACAACCTTGACTATGGCCCCATAACCTGGCTGCGGCACTTCATGGACAGAGACCTGCATCACCTGGCATCGGCTCACCCCGATGACCTCCACGCCATGTGGACGGGTCTCCTTGAACACTGCACTGGTCAACTTCTTGCTGAATGGGATCGGTACTGCCATTTACTCCTGTCGGACTCAGGGGGTCTATTGGAAATCTCCGAAACCGACAAGAGTTATTCCCTCTCAATAACGGTTCAAGCCCGAGACCAATCCACCTTCACCTAACGACTCTTTGAGCATCTGACTGTTGAGTCCCGTGTGTCAAATCATCCCCTAATAAAGTGAGACATGTCACTTGCGTCCGGCTAGCAGAAAGTAGCCGTTGGTGTCACTCGCGTCCGGCTAGCGGAAAGAAGCCGTTTGTGTCTCTCTTGTCCTATTGTGCTGTATATTTCCGAGGACGTTCATTCCCTCGAGTTCAACCAGAACAATTCTTCCCATCATGTTCCCCTTCATTTTGCGGCTTCGCCGCCGTGCTCTCGCTCTGCCCTCCTCTCGATCATTTTGCCTTTGCCAACCAATCTCAGCTCACCGCCCTTTGCTTCGTCATACTTTACTCAGCAGTTACTCTTCTTCACCTGCCTCACCATCACAATTCTCTCTCGGACTCTTGTCTATCTTGCAACTCTGACGTCTTGTCTCTCTTGACGATTTGCGCCTAACTTCTCGGGACTGCTCACACCTCTCTGCTTGCGTCACTTCTTTGACATGCCTACACGCAACAGTTGCTTCTACCTGCTTCTGCTCATGCTGTCGTCACTCATTGCATTTTTCTCACACTCGCAACCACTTGCAACCACTTGCAACCACTCACAACCACTCGCAACAACTTGTAACCACTTTCAACCACTCGCAACCACTCGCAACCACTCGCAACCACTTGCAACCACTTGCAACCACTCACAACCACTCGCAACCACTCACAACTACTTGCAACCACTCGCAACCACTCGCAACCACTCGCAACCACTCGCAACAAATCCCAAACACTAGCAACCACTCCCAGCCACTCGCAACCACTCGCTCCCACTCACAACCACTTGCAACCACTCGCTACCACTCGCAACCACTCGCAACCACTCACAACCACTCGCAACCACTCACAACTACTTGCAACCACTCACAACCACTCGCAACCACTCACAACTACTTGCAACCACTCGCAACCACTCGCAACCACTCGCAACCACTCGCAACAAATCCCAAACACTAGCAACCACTCCCAGCCACTCGCAACCACTCGCTCCCACTCACAACCACTTGCAACCACTCGCTACCAATCGCAACCACTCGCAACCACTCGTAACCACTCGCAACCACTAGAACCCACTTACAAACAACTCGCAACCACTTGCAACCTCTCCGAACCACTTGGAACCACTTGCAACCACTCACAGCCTCTCACAACCACAAGCAACTACTTGCAACTACTCGCAACCACTCGCAACTATTCGCAACTACTCACAACCACTCACAACCACTCGCAATCACTCGTAACCACTCACAACCACTCGCAACCACGCCCAACCACTTGCAACCACTCGCAACCTCTCACAACCACTTGCAACCACTCGCAACCATGCGCAACCATTCGCAACAACTTGCAAACACTCGCAAGCACTCTGAACCACTCGCAACCACTTACAACCACTCGCAACCACTCGCAACCACTCGCAACCACTCGCAACCACTTGTAACCACTTGCAACCACTTGAAACCACTTGAAACCACTCATAACCACTTGCAACCACTTGAAACCACTCGCAACCACTCACAACCACTCACAACCACTCATCAGTGACATATACATACTTTGGTTGGTCACTGTGCATGGTAGCCACACTGTGCCACTACATATTGAATGTCTTTGTACTTGCTAATCCATAACTGGTATCCAAAAACCATTATTTCCCCCTCTTACCATTTGTGACTCGTGTTAGGTGTTGTCAAAATTGACCACACATAGTGACATTCTTTGGTCATGGTTAGTGACACATGCCCACTTTGGTTGGTCATTTTACATGGTAGCCATAGTGTGCCACTACTTATTGAAGGTCCCTGTGCTTGCTAGTTGATACCTGGTGTTCCTAAACCATTGTTTCCCCTCTGACCATTTGTGACTCGTATTATGATGTGTTAACATTCACCACACTCAACGGGTCAAATGTAGTACATATGCCTGCTTTGGTCGGTCATTGTGCATGGTAGCCACACCGTTCTACTACTTATTGAAGGTTATTGTACTTGCTAGTTGAAAACTAACGTTCCAAAACCATGTTCCCCCTCTGACCCTTCGTTACTCATGTTACAGCCTATGAACGTTGACCACCCATACTGAAATTCTTTGGTCATGGTCAGTGACATAAGCCTAGTTTGGTTGTTTGGTGTGCATAGTAGCCACGCGGTGCCACTACATATTGATGTCCTTTATCCTTTCTAGTCGATACACAGGGTTCCCAAAGCATTGTCCCTCCCTTTGACCATTTGTGACTTGTGTTATGAGTTGTCAATTTTGACCACACATAGTGGACTTCTTTGGTCATAGTCTGTGACGTATGCATCCTTTGGTTGGTCACAGTGCACGCTAGCCACACCGGCCACTACTTGTTGAAGGTCTTTGTACTTGCTAGTTAATACCTAGTGTTCCCAGCACATTATTTCCCCCTCTGACCATTTGTGACTCGTGTTATGAGCTCTAAACGTTGATCACACACTGTAAAGTTATTTTGGTCATGCTTAGTGGCATATGCCTACTTTGGTTTGTCACTGTTCATGGTTGCCACGCCGTGTCACTACGCACTAGAGGTCTTTGTGCTTTCTAGATGATAACTAGTGTTCCCAAACCATTGTTGGCCCCGCTGACTATTTGTCACTATTGTTGTGAGTTGTCAAGGATGACAACATGAAGTGAAATTCTTTGGTCATAGTCAGTGACATATGCATGCTTTGGTTGGTGACTGTGCATGGTAGCCACACAGTGCCAATCCATATTGAAGGTCTTTGTACTTGCTAACCAAGAACAAGTATTCGCAAACCATTTTCCCCGCTCTGACTATTTCTGACTCATGTTATGAGTTGTCAAGGTTAACCACACACTCTTTGGTCATGGTCAGTGACACATGCATACTTTGGGTGGTCATTGTACATGGTAGTTGCACCCTGCCACTACTTACTGTAGGTCCCTGTGCTTGCTAGTTGATACCTGGTGTTCCCAAACAATTCTTTCCCCCTCTGACCATTTGTGACTCGTATTATGAGCTGTCAACGTTGACCACACACTGTGGATTTCGTTGGTCAAGGGCAGTACATATGCCTTCTTTGGTCGGTCATAGTGCATGGTAGCCGCACCGTGCTAACACTTATTGAAGGTTGTTGTACTTGCTAGTAGAAGACAAATATTCCGAAACCATTTTTTCCCCCTCTGCCCATTTGTGACTCGTGTTATGGGTTGTGAACGTTGACCACCCCTACTGAAAATCTTTCTTCATGGTCGGTGACATATGCCTAGTTTGGTTGTTTGGAGTGCATAGTAGTCACACTGTACCACTACAAATTGAAGTTCTTTGTCCTTTCTAGTCAGTACATATGGTTCCCAAACCATTGTCTTGCCCTCTGACAATTTGTGACTGGTGTTATGAGGTGTCAATATTGACTACGCAAAGTGGACTTCTTTGGTCATAGTCAATGACGTATGCATCCTTTGGTTGGTCACTGTGCACCCTAGCCAAACCGTGCCACTACTTGTTGGAGGTCTTTGTACTTGCTAGTTGATAACTAGTATTCCAAACCCATTGTTCCCCCCTCTGACCATTTGTGACTCGTGTTATGAGTTTTCGATAATGACCACACACTGTGAAACTCTTTTGATCATGGTTAGTGGAAGATGCTTACTTTGGTTTGTCACTGTACGTGGTTTCCATGCTGTGTCACCATGTACTGAAGGTCTTTTGCTTTCTAGTTAATAGCCAGTTTTCCCAAACCATTTTTACCCCCTCTGACTATCGTTTACTATTGTTGTGACCTGTCAACGTTGACCACATGAAGTGAAATCATTTGGTCATGGTCAGTGACATATGCATACTTTGGTTGGTCACTGTACATAGTAGCCACACTCCGCCACTACATATTGAAGGTCTTTGTACTTGTTAAATGGTTAACTAGCATTCACAAACAATTGTTTCCCCCTCTGACCATTTGTGACTCATGTTATGAGTTGTCAAAGTTGACCACACTTAGTGACATTCTTTGGTCATGGTCAGTGATACATGCCTTCTTTGGTTGGCCATTGTACATGGTAGCCACCCCATGCTACTACTTATTGAAGGTCCCTGCACTAGCTTGTTGATACTTGGTGTTCCTAAACCATTGTTTCCCCCTCTGACCATTTGTGACTCGTATTATGACTTGTCAACGTTCACCACACACAGCGGATTTGTTTGGTCAAATGCAGTACATATGCCTACTTTGGTCAGTCATTGTGCATGGTAGCCACACCTTGCTACTACGTATTGAAGGTCGTTGTACTTGCCAGTTGAAAACTAATACTCAGAAACCATTTTCTCCCCCTCTGACCATTTGTGACTCGTGTTACGGGCTATGAACGTTGACCACCCATAGAGAAATTCTTTGGTAATGGTCAGTGACATAAGCCTAGTTTGGTTGTTCGGTGTGCATAGTAGCCACGCCGTGCCACTAAGTATTGAAGTTCTTTGTCCTTTCTAGTGGATACACAGGGTTCCCAAACCATTCTCTCTCCCTCTGACCATTTGTGACTCGTGTTATGAGTTGTCAATGTTAACCACGCATAGTGGACTTCTTTGTTCATAGCCTATGGCGTATGCATCCTATGGTTTGTCACTATGCATGCTGGCCAACCCGTGCCATGGTCTTTGTACTTGCTAGTTGATAACTAGTGTTCCCAACCACTTTTTTTCCCCCTCTAACCATTTGTGACTCGTGTTATGAGTATTCAACGTTGACCACACACTGTAAACTTCTTTTGGTCATGCTTAGTGGCATATGCCTACTTTGGTTTGTCACTGTACATGGTGGCCACGCTGTGTCACAACGCACTAAATGTCTTTGTGCTTTTTACATGATACCCAATGTTCCCAAACTGTTGTTACCCCCAGTGACTATTTTTGTCTCTTGTTGTGAGTTGTCAAAGATGACAACATGAAGTGAAATTCTTTGGTCATAGTCAGTGACATATGCATACTTTGGTTTGTTACTGTGCGTGGTAGCCACAATGTGCCACTCCATATTGAAGGTCTTTGTACTTCCTGATCGATAACTAGTATTCTCAAACTATTGTTTTCCCTCTGACCATTTCTGACCCGTGTTATGAGTTGTCAAAATTGAGCACAAATAGTGACATTCTTTGGTGATGGTCAGTGACACATGCCTAACTTGGTTGGTCATTGTACATGGTAGCCACATTGTTCCACTACTTACTGAAGGTCCCTGTGATTGCTAGTTGATACCTCATCTTCCCAAACCATTGTTTTCCCCTCTGACCATTTGTGACTTGTATTATGAGTTTTCAACGTTGACCGCACCCAGCGGATTTCGTTGGTCAAAGGCAGTACATATGCCTATTTTGGTCGGTGATTGTGCATGGTCGCCGCACCGTGCTACCTCTCATTGAAGGTTGTTATACTAGCTAGTTGAAAACTAATATTCTGAATTATTGTTTCCCCCTCCTACCATTGTGATTCGTGTTATGGGTTGTCAACGTTGACCACCCATACTAAAAATCTTTGGTCATGGTCATTGACATATGCCTAATTAGGTTGTTCGGTGTGCATAGTAGTCACACCATGCCAATACATATAAATGGTCTTTGTACTTGCTTGTTGATACCTCATTTTTCCAGGCCATTGTTCTCCCCTCTGACCATTCGTGACTTGTGCTATGGGTTGTGAACGCTGACCACCCATACAAAAATTCGTTGGTCATGGTCAGTGTCATATGCCTAGTTTGGTTGTCACTGTGCACGCTAGCCACATCGTGCCACTCCTTGCTGAAGGTCTTTGTATTTGCTAGTTGATAACTAGTGTTCCCAACCCATTGTTTCCCCCTCTGACCATTTGTGACTCGTGTTATGACTTTTCAATGTTGACCACACACTGTGAAACTCTTTTGGTCATGGTTAGTGGCATATGCTTACTTTGGTTTGTCACTGTACATGGTTGCCATGCTGTGTCACTACGTATTCAAAGTCTTTGTGCTTTCTAGTTGATAGCTAGTGTTCTCAAAACAATGTTACCCCCTCTAACTATCTCTGACTCTTGTTGTGAGTTGTCTACGTTGACCACATGAAGTGAAATTCTTTTGTCATGGTCAGTGACATATGCATACTTTGGTTGGTCACTGTGCATGGTAGCCACACTGTGCCACTACATGTTAAAGGTCTTTGTACTTGCTAATTGAATAACTAGTACTCACAAACCATTGTTTCCCCCTCTGACTATTTGTGACTTATGTTATGAGTTAACAAAGTTGAGCACACATAGTGACATTCTTTGGTCATGGTCAGTGACACATGCCTTCTTTGGTTGGTCATAGTACATGGTAGCCACATTGTGCCACTACTTATTGAAGGTCCCTGTGCTTGCTAGTTGATACCTGGTGCTCCAAACCCATTGTTTCCCCCTCTGAACATTTGTGACTCGGGTTATGAGTTGTCAACGTTGACCACACACAGCGGATCTCGTTGGTCAAAGGCAGTACACATGCCTACTTTGGTCGGTCAATGTGCATGGTAGCCACACCATGCTACTACTTATTGAAGGTAGTTGTACTTGCTTGTTGAAAACTAATATTCCGACATATGTCTAGTTTGGTTGTTCGGTGTGCAGAGTAGCCACACCGTTCCACTACGTATTGAAAGTTTTTGTCCTTTCTAGTCGATACATAGGGTTCCCAAACCATTGTCTCTCCCTTTGACCATTTGTGGCTCATGTTCTGAGTTGTCGATGTTGACCAAACATAGTGGATTTCTTTTGTCATAGTCAGTGACGTATGCATCCTTTGGTTGGTCAATGTGCACGTTAGCCACACCGTCCCACTACTTGTTGAAGGTCTTTGTACTTGCTATTTGATAACTAGTATTCCCAGCCCATTGTTTCCCCCTCTGACCATTTGTGACTCATGTTATGAGTAATAACGTTAACCACACACTGCGAAATTATTTTGGTCATGGTTAGTGGCATATGCCTACTTTGGTTTGTCACTATACATGGTTGCCACGTCGTTTCACTATGTACTGAAGGTCTCTGTGCTTTCTAGTTGATAGCTAGTATTCCCAAACCATTTTTACCCCCTCAAACTATCAATGACGCCTGCTGCGAGTTGTCAACGCTGACCACATGAAGTGAAATACTTTGGTCATGGTCAGTGACATATGCAAACTTTGGCTGATCACTGTGCATGGTAGCCACACTTTGCCACTACATATTGAATGTCTTTGTACTTGCTAACCGATAACAAGTATTCACAAACCATTCTTTCCCCCTCTGACCATTTGTTACTAGGGTTATGAGTTGTCAAAGTTGACCAAACATAGTGACATTCTTTGGTCATGGTCACAGACACATGCCTACTTTGGTTGGTCATTGTACGTGGTAGCCACACCGTGCCACTACTTATTGAAGGTCCCTGTTCTTGCTAGTTGATACCTGGTGTTCCCAAACCATTGTTTCCTCCTCTGACCAGTTGTGACTCGTTTTATGAGCTGTCAACGTTGACAATACACAGCAGATTTCTTTGGTCAGGTAGTGCATATGCCCACTTTGGTCGGTCATTGTGCATGGTAGCCACACCGTGCTACTACTTATTGAAGGTTGCTGTACTTGCTAGTTGAAAACTAATATTCTGAAACCATTGTTTCCGCCTTTGATCATTTGTGACTCGTGTTATGGGTTGTGAATGTTGACCAACCATACTGAAATTCTTTGGTCATAGTTAGTGACATATGCCTACCTTGGTTGTTCGTTGTGCATAGTAGCCACATAGTGCCACTACGTAATGAAGTTCTTTGTCCTTTCTAGGCAATACATAGGGGTCCCAAACCATTGTCTCTTTCTCAGACCATTTGTGACTCATGTTAGGAGTTGTCAATGTTGACCACACATAGTGGACTTCTTTGGTCATAGTCAGTGACGTATGCATCCTTTGGTTGGTCACTGTGCACGCTAGCCACACCGTGCCACTACTTCTTGAAGGTGTGTTTACTTGCTAGTTGTAACTACTGCTCCCAATCCATTGTTTCCTCCTCTGACCATTTGTGACTCGTGTTATGAGTTTTCAACGTTGACTACACACAATGAAATTCCTTTGGTCATGATTAGTGGCATATGCCGGCTTTGGTTTGTCATTGTACATGGTTACCACGCCGTGTCACTACGTACTGAAGGTTTTTGTGCTTTCTAGCTGATAGCCGGTGTTCCCAAACCATTGTTATCCCCTCCAACTATCTATGACTCTTGCTGTGAGTTGTCAACGCTGACCGTGTGAAGTGAAATTCTTTGGTCATGGTCAGTGACATATTCATACTTTGGTTGGTCAATATGCATGGTAGCCACGTTGGGCCACTACATATTGAAGGTCTTTGTATTTGCTAATCAATAACTAGTATTAAAAAACCATTGTTTCCCCCTCTGACCATTTGTGACTCGTGTTATGCGTTGTCAAAGTTGACCACACATAGTGACATTCTTTGGTCATGTTCAGTGACACATGCCTTCTTTGGTTGGTCATTGTTCATGGTAGCCACACCGTGCCACTACTCATTGAAGGTCCATGTGCTTGCTAGTTTATACCTAGTGTTCCCAAACCATTGTTTCCCTTTGTGACCATTTGTGACTCGTATTCTGAATTGTCAACGTTGACCACACACAGCGGATTTCTTTGGTCAAAGGCAGTACATTTGCCTACTTTGGTCGGTCATTGTGCATGGTAGCCACACCGTGCTACTACTTATTGAAGGTCATTGTACTTGCTAGTTGAAAACTAACATTCCGAAACCATTGTTTCCCCCTTTGACCATTTTTGACTCGTGTTATGGGTTGTGAACGTTGACCACCCATACTAAAATTCTTTTGTCATGGTCAGTGACATATGCCTTGTCTGGTTGTCCGGTATGCATAGTAGCCACACCGTGCCACTACGTATTGAAATTTGTTGTACTTTCTAGTCGATACATAGGGTTCCCAAACCATTGTCTCTCCCTCTGACCATGTGTGACTCGTGGTATGAGTTCTCAATGTTGACCACACATAGTGGACCTCTTTGGTCATAGTAAGTGATGTATGTATATTTTGGTTGGTCACTCTGCACGCTAGCCACAGCGTGCCATTACTTGTTGAAATTCTTTGTACTTGCTAGTTGACAACTAGTGTTCCCAACCCGCTGTTTCCCCCTGTGACCATTTACTCGTGTTATGAGTTTTCAACGTTGACCACACAATGTGAAATTATTTTGGTCATGGTTAGTGGCATAAGCCTACTTTGGTTTGTCACTGTACATGGTTGCCACGCCATGTCAATTTGTACTGAAGGCCTTTGTGCTTCCTAGTTGATAGCGAGAGTTCCCAAACCAATGTTACCCCCTCTCACTATCTGTTACTCTTGTGGTGACTTGTCAACGTTGACCACATGAAGTGGAATTCTTTAGTCATGGTCAATGACATATGCATGCTTTGGTTGGTCACTGTGCATTGTTCACACCGTGCCACTACATTTTGAAGGTCTTTGTACTTGCTAATCGATAACTAGTATTCAGAATCCATTGTTTCCCCCTCTGATCAGTTGTGACTCGTGTTATGAGTTGTCGAAGTTGACCACACATAGTGACATCCTTTGGTTGGTCATTGTACATGGTAGCCAGACCGTGCCTCTACTTCTTGAAGGTCCTTGTGCTTGCGAGTTGATACCCAGTGTTCCCAAACCATTGTTTCCCCCCCTGACCATTTAAGACTCATATGATGAGTTGTCAACGTTGACCACGCACAGCGGATTTCTTTGGTGAAAGGCAGTACATATGCCTACTTTGGTCGGTCATTGTGCATGGTAGCCACATCGTGCTACCACGTATTCAAGGCGGTTGTACTTGTTAGTTGAAAAACAAGATTCCGAAACCATTGCTTCCCCCTCTGATCATTTGTGACTCGTGTTATGGGTTGTGAACGTTGACCACCCATACTGAAATTCTTTCGTCATGGTCAGTGACATATGCCTAGTTTGGTTGTTTGATGTGCATATATGCCACTACGTATTGAGGTTATTCGTCCTTCGTAATTGATACATACGGTTCCCAAACCATTGTCTCTCCCTTTGACCATTTGTGACTTATGTGATGAGTTGTCATTGTTGACCACACATAGTGAACTTCTTTGTTCATAGTATATGACGTATGCATCCTTTGGTTGGTCACTATGCACCCTAGCCACACCATGCCACTACTTGTTGAAGGTGTTTGTACTTGCTCGTTGATAGCTAGTGGTTGCAACCCATTGCTACCCCCTCTGACCGTTTGTGACTTGTGTTATGAGTTTTCAACATTGACAACACTTTGTGAAATTGTTTTGGTGATGGTTAGTGTTATATGCCTACCTTGGTTTGTCACTGTACATGGTTGCCACACGGTGTCACTATGTACTGAAGGTCTTGTGATTTCTAGTTGATAGCCAGTGTTCCCAAGCCATTGGTACTCCCTCTTATTGTCTGTGACACTTGTTGTGAGTTGTCAATGTTGACCACATGAAGTGAATGTCTTTGGTCATGGTCAGTGACATATGCATACTTTGGTTGGTCACTGTGCATGGTATCCACACTGTGCCACTACATATTGAAGGTATTTGTACTTGCTAATCAATAACTAACATTCACAAACCATTGTTTCCACTTCTGACCATTTGTGACTTGTGTTACGAGTTGTCAAAGTTGATCACACACGTTGCAATTCTTTGGGCATGATCAGTGACACATGCCTACTTTGGTTGGTCAATGTACATGGTAGCCACACTGTGCCACTACTTATTGAAGGTCCCTGTGCTTGCTGTTTCATACCTGGTGTTCCCAAATCATTGTTGCCCCCTCTGACCATTTGTAACTCTTGGTATGAGTTGTCAACGTTGACCACACACCGCGGATTTCTTTGGTCAAAGGCAGCACACATGCCTACTTTGGTCGGCCATTGTGCAATGTAGCCACACCGTGCTTCTACCTATTGAAGGTCGTTGTACTTGCTAGTTGAAGAGCAATATTCCAAAACCATTGTTTCCCCATCTAACCATTTGTGACACGTGTTATGGGTTGTGAACTTTGACTACCCATATGCCTATTTTGGTTGTTTGGTGTGCATAGTAGCCACACCGTGCCACTACGTAGTGAAGTTCTTTATCCTTCCTAGTGGATACATAGGGTTCCCAACCCATTGTCTCTCCATTTGACCATTTGTGACTCGTGTTATGAGTTGTCAATGTTAACCCCACATAGTGGACTTCTTTGGTCATAGTCAGTGACGTATGCATCATTTGGTTGGTCACTGTGCACGCTAGCCACACCGTGCTACTACTTGTTGAAGGTATTTGTACTTGCTAGTTGAGAACTAGCTCTTCCAACCCAATGTTTCCCCCTCTGGCTATTTGTGACTCGTGTTAACAGTTTTCAACGTTGACCACACACTGTGAAATTCTTTTGGTCATGGTTCGTGGCATATGCCTACTTTGCTTTGTCACTGTACATGGTTGCCACACCGTGTGACTACGTACTGAAGGTCTTTGTGCTTTCTAGTTGATAGCCAGGATGCCCAAACCATTTTTACCCCCTTTGACTATCTGTGAATCTTGTTGTGAGTTGTCAATGTTGACCACATTAAGTGAAATTCTTTGGTCATGGTCAGTGACATATGCATAATCTGGTTGGTCACTGTTCATGGGAGCCACACTGTGCCACTACATATTGAATGTCTTTGTACCTCCTTGTCGATAACTAGTAGTCACAACCCATTGTTTCCCCCTCTGACCATTCCTGACTCGTGTTATAAGCTGTCCATTTTGACCATACATAGTGACATTCTTTGGCTGGTCATTGTACATGGTAGCCACACCGTACCACTACTTATTGAAGGTCCATGTGCTTGCTAGTTGATACCTGGTGTTCCCAAACCATTGTTCCCCCCTCTGACCATTTGTGACTTGTGTTATGAGTTTTCAATGTTGACTACACACAGCGGTTTTCTTTCATCAAAGGCAGTACATATGCCTACTTTGGTCAGTCATTGTGTATGGTAGCCACACCGTACTACTGTTTTCTTAACGTCGTTGTACTTGCTAGTTGAAAACTAACATTCCGAAACCACTGTTTCCCCCTTTGACCATTTGTTACTTGTGTTATGGGTTGTGAACGTTTACCACCCATACTAAGATTCTTTGGTCATGATCCGTGACATATGCCTAGTTTGGTTGTTCAGTGTGCATGGTAGCCACACCGTGCCACTACGTATTGAAGTTCTCTGTCCTTTCTAGTCGATACATAGGGTTCCCAAACCATTGTCTCTCCCTCTAACTACTTGTAACTCGTGTTATGAGTTGTCAGTATTGACCACACATATTGGACTTCTTGGTCATAGCTAGTGACGTATGCATCCTTTTGTTGGTCACTGTGTACGCTAGCCACACTGTGCCACTACTTGTTGAAGGTATTTGTACTTGCTAGTTGATAACTAGTGTTCCCAACCCGTTGTTTCCTCATCTGACCATTTGTGACTCATGTTATGAGTTTTCAGCGTTGAGCACACACTGTGAAACTCTTTTGTTCATGGTTAATGGCATATGCCTACTTTGGTTTGTCTCCGTACATAGTTTCCACATTGGTCACTGCGTACTGAAGGTCTTTGTGCTTTCTAGTTGATAGCGAGTGTTCCCATACCATTGTTACCCCCTCTGACTATCTGTGACTCTTGTTGTGAGTTGTCAACATTAACCACATGAAGTGAAATTCTTTGGTCATGGTGAGTGACATATGCATACTTTTGTTGGTCACTGTGCATGGTAGCTACACTGTACCACTACATATGGAAGGTTTGAGTGCTTGCTAATCAAAAACTAAGTTTTCACAAACCCTTGTTTCCCACTCTGACCATTTGTGACTCGTGTTATGAGTTCTCAAAGTTGACCACACATAGTGACATTCTTTGGTCATGGTCAGTGACATATGCCTAGTTTGGTTGGTCATTGTACGTGGTAGCCACACTGTGCCACTACTTGTTGAAGGTTCATGTGCTTGCTAGCTGATACCTGGTGTTCCCAAACCATTGTTTCCCCCTCTGACCATTTGTTAACCGTATTCTGAGTTGTCAACGTTGACCACACGCAGCGGATCTCTTTGGTGAAAGGCAGTACATATGCCTACTTTGGTCGGTCATTGTGCATTGTAGCCACAACGTGTTACTACTTATTCAAGGCTGTTGTACTTGCTAGTTGAAAACTAGTATTCCAAAACCATGGTTTACCCCTTTGACCATTTGTGACTCGTGTTATGGGTTGTGAACATTGACCACCCATACTGAAAATCTTTGGTCATGGTCAGTGACATATGCCTAGTTTGGTTGTTCGATGTGCATAGTAGCCACATCGTGCCCTTACGTATTGAAGTTCTTTGTCCTTTCTAGTCAATACATAGGGTTCCCAAACCATTGTTTCTCCCTCTGACCATTTGTGACTCATGATATGAGTTGTCAATGTTGACCACACATAGTGGAGTTCTCTGTTCATAATCAGTGACATATGCATCCTTTGGTTGGTCATTGTGCACCCTAGCCACACCGTGCCACTACTTGTTGAAGGTGTATGTACTTGCTAGTTGATAAACAGTGTTCCCAACCCACTGTCTCCCCTTCTGACCACTTGTGACTCATGTTATGAGTTTTCAACATTGACTACAAACTGTGAAATTCATTTGGTCATGGTTAGTGGCATATGCCTACTTTGGTTTCTCACTATACATGATTGCCACGCAGTGTCACTACGTACTGAAGGTCTTTGTGCTTGTTACTTGGTAGCCAGTGTTCCCAAACCATTGTTACCCCCTATGACTATATGTGACTCTTATTGTCAGTATTCAATGTTGACCACATGAAGTGAAAGTCTTTGGTCATGGTCAGTGATATATGCATGCTTTGGTGTGTCACTATGTATGGTATCCACAATGTGCCACTGCAATAACTAGCATTCAGAGGCCATTGTTCCCCCTTCTGATCATTTGTGACTCGTGTTACGAGTTGTGAAAGTTGACCACACATGTTGTCATTCTTTGGTCATGGTCAGTGTCACATGCCTATTTTGGTTGGTCATTGTACATGGTAGCCACACTGTGCCACTACTTGTTGAAGGTTCCTGTGCTTCCTAGTTGATAGCTGGTGTTACCAAACCATTGTTTCTCCCTCTGACCATTTGTGACTCGTAGTATGAGTTGTCAACGTTGAACACACACCGCGGATTTCTTTCGTCAAAGGAAGTACACATGCCTACTTTGGTAGGTCATTGTGTATGGTAGCCACACCGTGCTACTACTTATTGCTGATCGTTGTACTTGCTAGCTGAAAACGTATATTCCAAAACCATTGTTTCTTCCTCTGACCATTTTTTACTCGTGTTATAGGTTGTGAACTTTGACCACCCATATTGAAATTCTTTGGTCATGGTCCGTGACATTTGCTTATTTTGATCGTTCGGCGTGCATAGTAGCCACATTGCGCCACTAGGTATTGTAGTTCTTTGTTCTTTCTAGTGGATACATAGGGTTCCCAAACCATCCTCTCTCCCTTTGACCAACTGTGACTCGTGTTATGAGTTGTCAAGGTTGACTACACATAGTTGACTTCTGTAGTCATAGTCAGTGACGTATGCATCCTTTGGTTGGTCACTGTGCACGCTAGCCACACCGTGCCCTTACTTGTTGAAGGTATTCATACTTGCTAGTTAACAACTAGTTTTCCAAACCCATTGTTTCCCCCTCTGACCATTTGTGACTCGTGTTATCAGTTTTCAACCCTGACCACACACTGTGAATTTCTTTTAGTTATGGTTAGTGGCATATGCCTACTTTGGTTTGTCACTGTACATGGTTGCCACACCATGTGACTACGTGCTGAAGGTCTTTGTGCTTTCTATATGATAGCCAGTGTTTTCAAACCATTGTTACCCCCTCTAACTATCTATGACTCTTGTTGTGAGTTGTCAACATTGACCACATGAAGTGAAATTCTTTGGTCATGGTCAATGACATATGCATACGCTGGTTGGTCACTGTTAATGGTGACCACACTATGCCACTACATATTGAATGTCTTTGTACTTCCTAGTTGATAGCTAGTATTCACAACCCACTATGTCCCCCTCTCACCATTTCTGACTCGTGTTATGGGTTGTCAATTTTTACCACACATAGTGACATTCTTTGGTTATGGTCAGTGACACATACCTTCTTTGGCTGGTCATTGTACATGGTAGCTACACCGTGCCACTACTTACTGAAGGTCCCTCTGCTTGCTATGTGATACCTTGTGTTCCCAAACCATTGTTCCCCCCTCTGACCATTTGTGACTCGTATCACGAGTTGTCAACGTTGACCACACACAGTGGATTCTGTTGGTCAAAGGCAGTACATATGCCTACGTTGGTTCGTCATTGTGCATGGTAGCCACACCATGCTACTACTTATTCAAGGTCTTTGAACTTGCTACTTGAAAACTAGTATTCCGAAACCATTGTTTCTTCCTCTGACCATTTGTAACTCGTGTTATGGGTTGTGAACGTTGACCACCCATACGGAAATACTTTGGTCATGGTCAGTGACATGTGCCTATTCTGGTTGTTTGGTGTGCATAGCAGCCACACCGTGCTACTATGTATTGAAGTTCTTTGTCCTTTCTAGTTGATACATAGGGTTCCCAAACCATTGTCTCTTCCTCTGACCAATTGTGACTCGTGTTATGAGTTGTCAATAGTGACTACACATAGTGGATTTCTTTGGTCATAGTCAGTGACATATGCATCATTTGGTTGGTCACTATGCACGCTAGCCACACCGTGTCACTACTCGTTGAAGGTTTTTGTACTTGATAGCTCTTAACAAATGTTCCCAATCCATTGCTTCCCCCTCCGACAATTTGTGACTCGTGTTATGACTTTTCAACGTTGACCACACACTATGAAATCCTTTTGGTCATTGTTAGTGGCATATGCCTTCTTTCGTTTGTCACTATACATGGTTGCCACGGCTGTCACTACATACAAAAGGTCGTTGTGCTTTCTAGTTGGTAGCCAGTGTTTCCAAACCATTGTTACCTCCTCTGACTATCTGTGACTCTTGCTGTGAGTTGTCGACGTTAACCACATAAAGTGAAATTCATTAGTCATGGTCAGTGACATAAGCATAGTTTGGTTGGTTATTGTGCATGGTAGCCACACTGTGCCACTACATGAAGAAGGTCTTTGTACTTGCTAGTTGATAACTAGTATTCACAACCCAGTATTTCGCCCTCTGACCATTTGTGACTTGTATTATGAGTTGTCAAAGTTGACCACACGGAGTGACATTCTTTGGTCATGGTAAGTGACGCATGCCTACTTTGGTTGGTCATTATACATGATAGCCACATTGTGCCACTACTTATTGAAGGTCCTTGTGCTTCATAGTTGATACCTGGTGTTCCGAAACCATTGTTTTCCCCTCTGACCATTTGTGACTCAAATTATGAGTTGTTGACGTTGACCAGACACAGCGAATTTCTTTGGTCAAAGGCAGTACATATGCCTACTTTGGTCGGTCACTGTGCATGGTAGCCACACCGTGCTACTACGTATTGAAGGTCATTGTACTTGCTAGTTGAAAACTAATATTTCGAAACCATTGTTTCCCCCTCTGGCCATTTGTGACTTGTGTTATGGGTTGTGAACGTTGACCACCCATAATGAAATTCCTTAGTCATGGTCAGTGACATATGCCTAACTTGTTTGTTTGGTGTGCATAGTAGCCACAGTGTGCCACTACATATTGAAGTTCTTTGTCCTTTCTAGTCAATACATAGGGTTCTCACACCATTGTCTCTCACTCTTACCATTTTTGACTCGTGTTATGAGTTGTCAATGTTGATCGCACATTGTGGACTTCTTTGGTCATAGTCAGTAATGTATGCATCTTTTCGTTGGCCACTGTGCATGCTAGCCACACTGTGTTACTTCTTGTTGAAGATCTTTGTACTTTCTTGTTGATAACTAGTGTTCCCAGCCCATAGTTTCCCCCTCCGACCATTTGTGACTCGTGTGATGAGTTCAAAATGTTGACCATACACTGTGAAATTCTTTTGGTCATGGGTAGTGGCATATGCCTACTTGAGTTTGTCACTGTACATGGTTGCCACGCCGTGTCACTACGTACTGAAGGTCTTTGTGCTTTCTCATTGAGAGCCAGTGTTCCCAAACCATTGTTACCCCATCTAACTATCTCTTACTCTTGTTGTGAGTTGTCAACGCTGATCACATGAAGTGAAACTTGTTGGACATTGTCAGTGACATATACATATTTTGGTTGGTCACTGTGCATAGTAGCCACACTGTGCCACTACATATTCAAGGTCTTTGTACTTGCTAATCAATAACTAGTATTGACAAACCATTGTTTCCCCCTCTGACCATTTGTGACTCGTGTTATAAGTTGCCAAAGTTTACCCCAAATTGTGACATTCTTTGGTCATGCTCAGTGACACATG
The DNA here is from genome assembly GCA_023375785.1 of Penium margaritaceum. Lineage (NCBI taxonomy): Eukaryota > Viridiplantae > Streptophyta > Zygnematophyceae > Desmidiales > Peniaceae > Penium > Penium margaritaceum. The sequence goes on along the minus strand of SZWC01009256.1, from coordinate 40,908 downwards.
CCTACTGTGGTTTGTCATTGTACATGGTAACCACACCGTACCACTACTTATTGAAGGTCCTTGTGCCTGCTAGTTGATACCTGGTGTTCCCAAACCATTGTTTCCCCCTCTGACCATTTGTGACTCGTATTATGAATTGTCAATGTTGACCACACACTGCGGATTTCTTTGGTCAGAGGCAGTACATATGCCTACTTTGGTCGGTCATTGTGCATTGTAGCCACACCGTGCTACAACCTATTGAAGGTCGTTGTACTAACTAGTTAAGAACTAATATTCCAAAATCATTGTTTCCCCCTCTGACCACTTGTGACTAGTGTTATGGGTTGTGAACGTTGACCATCCATACCGAAATTCTTTGGTCATGGTCAGTGAGATATGCCTAGTTTGGTTGTTTGGTGTGCATAGAAGCCACACCATGTCACAACGTATTGAATTTCTTTGTCCTTTCTAGTCAATGCATAGGGTTCCCAAACCATTTTCTCTCCCTCTGACCATTTGTGACTCGTGTGATGAGTTTTCAATGTTGACCACACATAGTGGATTTCTTTGGTCATAGTCAGTGACGTATGCATCCTTTGGTTGGTCACTGTGCATGCTAGCCACACCGTGCCACTACTTGTTGAATGTCTTCATACTTGCTAGCTGATAACTAGTGTTCCCAACCCATTTTTTCCCCCTCTGACCATTTGTGACTCGTGTTATGAGTTCTCAAAATTGACCACACACTGTGAAATTCTTTTGGTCATGGTTAGTGGCATATGCCTACTTTGTTTTGTTATTGTGCATGGTTGCCACGCCATCTCACTACGTACTGAAGGTGTTTGTGCTTTCTAGTTGATAGCTACTGTTCCCAAACCATTGTTACCCCCTCGAACTATCTGTGACTCTTGTTGTGAGGTTTCAACGTTGACCACATGAAGTGAAATTATTTGGTCATGGTCAGTGACATATGCATACTTAGGTTGGTCACTGTGCATGGTAGCCAGACTGGGCCACTACATATTGAAGGTCTTTGTACTTGCTAATCGATCACTTGTATTCACAAATCATTGTTTCCCTCTCTGACCATTTGTGACTCGTGTTATGAGTTGTCAAAGTTAACCTCATATTGTGACATTCTTTGGTCGTGGTCAGTGACACATGCCTACTTTGGTTTGTCATTGTACATGGTAACCACACCGTGCCACTACTTATTGAAGGTCCTTGTTCCTGCTAGTTGATTCCTGGTGTTCCCAAACCATTGTTTCCCCCTCTGACCATTTGTGACTCGTATAATGAGTTGTCGACGTTGACCACACACTCCGTAATTCTTTGGTCAAAGGCAGTACATATGCCTACTTCGGTCAGTCATTGTGCATTGTAGCCACACCGTGCTACTACCTATTGAAGGTCCTTGTACTTACTAGTTGATAACTAATATTCCAAAACCATTGCTTCCCCCTCTGACCATTTGTGACTCGTGTTATGGGTTGTGAACGTTGACCATCCATACTGGAATTCTTTGGTCATGGTCATTGACATATGCCTGGTTTGGTTGTTTGGTGTGCATAGTAGCCACACCTTGCCACTACGTATTGAAGTTCTTTGTCCTTTCTAGTCGACGCATAGGGTTCCCAAACCATTTCCTCTCCCTCTGACCATGTGTGACTCATGTTATGAGTTGTCAATGTTGACCACACATAGTGGATTTCTTTGATCATAGTCAGTGACGTATGCATCCTTTGGTTGGTTAGTGTGCATGCTAGCCACACCGTGCCACTACTTGTTGAATGTCTTCATACTTGCTAGCTGATAACTAGTGTTCCCAACCCATTGTTTCCCCCTCTGACCATTTGTGACTCGTGTTATGAGTTCTCAATGTTGACCACACACTGAAATTCTTTTGGTCATGATTAGTGGCATATGGCTACTTTGTTTTGTTACTGTGCATCGTTGCCACACCATCTCACTACAAACTGAAGGTGTTTGTGCTTTCTAGTTGATAGCCAGTGTTCCCAAACCATTGTAACTCCCTCTAACTATCTGTGACTCTTGTTGTGAGTTTTTACCTTTGACCACATGAAGTGAAATTGTTTGGTCATGGTCAGGGACATATGCATACTTTGGTTGATCACTGTGCATAGTAGCCACACTGTTCCACTACTTGCTAATCGATCGCTAGTGTTAACAAATCATTGTTTCTCTCTCTGACCATTTGTGACTCGTGTTATGAGTTGTCAAAGTTGACCTCACATTGTGACAATCTTTGGTCATGGTCAGTGACACATGCCTACTTTTGATTGTCATTGTACATGGTAACCACACCGTACCACTACTTGTTGAAGGTCCTTGTGCTTGCTAGTTGATACCTGGTGTTTGCAAACCAATGTTTCCCCCTCTGACCATTTTTGACTCGTATTTTGAGTTGTCAATGTTGACCACACACAGCGGATGTTTTTGGTCGAAGGCAGTACATATGCCTACTTTGGTTGGTCATTGTGCATGGTAGCCACACCGTGCTACTACTTGTTGAAGGTCGTTGCACTTGCTAGTTGAAAACTAACATTCCGAAACCATTGTTTCCCCCACTGACCATTTGTGACTCGTTTTATGGGTTCTGAACGTTGGCCACCCATACTGAAATTCTTTGGTCATGGTCAGTGACATATGCCTAGCTTGGTTGTTCGATGTGCATAGTAGCCACACTGTGCTACTACGTATTGAAGTTCTCTGTTCTTTCTTGTCGATATATAGGGTTCCCAAACAATTGTCTCTCCCTCTTACCATTTGTGACTCGTGTTATGAGTTGTCAATGTTGACCACACATTTTACACACATTTGGTCATAGTCAGTGAAGTATGCATTCTTTGGTTGGCCACTCTGCACGCTAGCCACACTGTGCCACTACTTGTTGAAGGTCTTTGTACTTGCTAGTTGATAACTAGTGTCCCCAACCCATTGTTTCCCTATCTGACCATTTGTGACTTGTGTTATGAGTTTTCAACATTGACCACACACTGTGAAATTCTTTTGGTCATGGTAAGTGGCATATGCCTACTTTGGTTTTTCACTGTACATGATTGCCACGCCAAGTCACTACACATTGAAGGTCTTTGTGCTTTCTACTTAACAGCCAGTGTTCCCAAACCATTGTTACCCCCACTGACTATCTATGACTCTTGTTGTGAGTTGACCGCGTTGACCTCATGAAGTGAAATCCTTTGGTCATGGTTAGTGACATATACATACTTTGGTTGGTCGCTATGCATGGTAGCCACACTCTGCCACTACATATTGAAGGTATTTGTACTTGCTTATCCATAACTTGTATTCACAAACCATTGCTTCCCCCTCTGACCATTCGTGACTCGTGTTATGAGTTGTCAAAGTTGACCACACATAGTGACATTCTTTGGTCATGGTCAGTGACACATGCCTTCTTTAGTTGGTTATTGTACATGGTAGCCACACCGTGCCACTACTTAGTGAGAATCTCTGTGCTTGCTAGTTGATGCTTGGTGATCCGAAACCATTGTTTCCCACTCTGACCATTTGTAGTTCGTATGATGAGTTGTCAACGTTGACTACACATAGCGGATTTCTTTGGTCAAAGGCAGTACATATGCCTACCTTGGTCTGTCATTGTGCATGGTAGCTACACCGTGCTACTACTTATTGAAGGTCTTTGTACTTTCTAGTTGAAAACTAATGTTCTAAAACCATTGTTTCCTCCTGTGACCATTTGTGACTCGTGGTATGGGTTGTGAACGTTGACCTCCCATACTGAAATTCTTTGCTCATGGTCAGTGACATATGCATAGTTTGGTTGTTTGGAGTGCGTAGTAGACACACCGTGCCACTACGTATTGAAGTTCTTAGTCCTTTTTAGTCAATACACAGGGTTCCCAGACCATTGTCTCTCCCTCTGTCCATTTGTGACTCGTGTTATGAGTTTTCAATGTTGAGCACACATAGTGGACCTCTTTGGTCATATTCGGTGACGTATGCATCCTTTGGTTTGTTGCTGTGCATACTAGCCACGTCGTGCCTCTACTTGTTGAATGTCTTTGTACTTGCTAGTTGATAACCAGTGTTACCAACCCATTGTTTCCCCTCTCACCATCTGCGACTCGAGTTATGAGTTTTCAACGTTGACCACACACTGTGAAACTCCTTTGGTCATGGTTAGTGGAATATGCCTACTTTGGTTTGTCACTGTACATGGTTGCCACGCCGTGTCACTACGTACTGAAGGTCTTTGTTCTTTCTAGTTGATAGCCAGTGTTTTGCAAACCATTGCTACCCTCACTAACTATTAGTGACTCTTGTTGTGAGTTGTCAAAGTTGACCACATGAAGTGAAATTCTTTGGTCATGGTCACTGACATATGCATACTTTGGTTGGTCACTGTGCATGGTAGCCACACAGTACCACTGCATATTGAAGGTCTTTGTACTTGCTAGTCGATAACTAGTATTCAGAACCCATTGTTTCCCCCTCTGACCATTTGTGACTCGTGTTATGAGTTGTCCACGTTGACCACACATAGTGACATTCTTTGGTCATGGTCAGTTACGCATGCCTACTTTGGTTGGTCATTGTACATGGTAGCCACACCATGCCACTACTTATTGAAGGTCCCTGTACTTGCTAGTTGATACGTGGTGTTCCCAAACCATTATTTCGTCCTCGGACCATTTTTAACTCGTATTATTAGTTGTCAACGTTGACCACAAACAGCAGATTTCTATGGTCTAATGCAGTACATATGCCTACTTTGGTCGATCATTGTGCATGGTAGCCACACCCTGCTACTACGTATTCAAGGTTGTTGTACTTGCTAGTTGAATAAAAAAATTCCGAATCCATTGTTTCCCCCTGTGACCATTTGTGACTCGTGTTATGGGTTGTGAACGTTGACCACCCATACAATAATTCTTTGGTCATGGTCAGTCACATATGCTTAGTTTGGTTGTTTGCTGTGCACAGTAGCCACACCGTGCCGCTACGTATTGAAGTTCTTTGTCCTTTATAGTCAATGCATAGGGTTCCCAAACCATTGGCTCTCCCTATGACCATTTGTGACTCCTGTTATGAGTTGTCAATGTTGACCACACATAGTAGGGTTCTTTGGTCATAGTCAGTGACGTATGCATCCTTTGGTTGATAACTGTGCACGCTAGCCACACTGTGCCACTACTTGTTGAAGGACATTGTACTTGCTCGTTGATAACTAGTGTTCCTAACCCATTGTTTCCCCCCTCATACCATTGTGACTGGTGTTATGAGTTTTCAACGTTGACCACTGTGAAATTCTTTTGGTTATGGTTAGTGGCATATGCCTACTTTGGTTTGTCACTATACATTGTTGCCATGCCGTGTCACTACGTACTGAAGGTCTTTGTGCTCTCTAGTTGATAGCCAATGTTCCCAAACCATTGTTATCGCCTCTAACTATCTGTGACTCTTGTTGTGAGTTGTCAACGTTGACCACATGAAGTGGAATCCTGTGGTCATGGTCAGTAACATATGCATACTTTGGTTGGTCACTGTGCATGGTAGCCACACTGTGCCCCTACATATTGAAGTTCTTTGTACTTGCTAATGGATAACTAGTATTCACACACTATGGTTTCCCCCTCTCACAGTTTGTGACTCGTGTTATGAGCTGTCAAAGTTGACCACACATAGTGATATTCTTTGGTCATAGTCAGTGACAGATGCCTGTTTTCGTTGGTCATTGTACATGGTAGCTTAACCATGCCACTACTTATTGAAGGTCCCTGTGCTTCCTAGTTGATACCCGGTGTTCCCAAACCATTGTTTCCCCCTCTGACCATTTGTGACTCGTATTATGAGTTGTCAGCGTTAACCACACACAGCGGATTTGTTTGGTCAAAGGCAGTACACATGCCTACTTTGGTTGGTCATTGTACATGGTAGCCACACAATGCTACTACGTATTGAAGGGCGTTGTACTTGCTAGTTGAAAAATTATATTCCAAAACCGTTGTTTCCCCCTCTCACCATTTGTGACTCGTGTTATGGGTTGTGAAAGTTGACCACCCATACTGCGATTCTTTGGTCATGGTCAGTGACATATGCCTAGTTTGGTTATTCGGTGTGCATAGTAGCTACACCGTGCCACTATGTATTGAACTTATTTGTCCTTTCTAGACAATCCATATGGTTTCCAAACCATTGTCTTTCCCTCTAACCATTTGTTACTCGTGTTATGATTTGTCAATCTTGACCACACATAGTGGACTTCTCTGGTCATAGTCAGTGACGTATGCATCCTTTGGTTGGTCATTGTGCACGCTAGCCACAGCGTGCCACTACTTGTGAAAGGGGTTTGTACTTGCTATTTGATAACTAGTGTTCCCAACCCATTGTTTCCCCCTCTGACCATTTGTGACTCGTGTTATGAGTTTTCAATGTTGACCACAAATTGTGAAATTTATTTGGTCATGGTTAGTGGCATATGCCTACTTTGGTTTGTCACTATCCATGGTTGCCAAGCCTTGTCACTACGTACTGAAGGTATTTGTGGTTCTAGTTGATATCCAGTGTTCACAAACCATTGTTACCGCCTCTGACTATCTGTGACTCTTGTTGTGAGCTGTCAAAGTTGACCACCTGAAGTGAAACTCTTTGGTCATGGTCAGTGACATATGCATACTTTGGTTGGTCATTGTGCATGGTAGCCACGCTATGCCACTACATATTGGATGTATTTTTACTTGCTAATCGATAACTAGTTCACAAACCATTCTTTCCCCCTCTGACCATTTGTGACTCGTGTTATGAGTTGTCAAAATTGACCACACATAGTGACGCTCTTTGGTCATGGTGAGCGACACATGACTACTTTGGTTGGTCATTGTACACGGTAGCTACACCGTGCCACTACTTATCGAAGGTCCTTGTGCTTGCTATTTGATACCTGGTGTTCTCAAACCATTGTTTCCCCCTCTGACCATTTGTGACTCCTATTATGAGTTGTCAATGTTGACTACACATAGCGGATTTCTTTGGTCAAAGGCAGTACATATACCTACTTTGGCCGGTCATTGTGCATAGTAGCCACACCGTGCTACTACTTATTGGAGGTCGTTGTACTTGCTAGTTGAAAGCTAATATCTCGAAACCATTTTTCCCCCTTTGAACATTTGTGACTCGTGAACGTTGACCACCCATACAGAAATTCTTTGGTTTTGGTCAGTGACATATGCCTAGTTTGGTTGTTCGGTGTGCATGATAGCCACACCGTGCCACTACGTATTGAAGATGTTTGTCCTTTCTAGTCAATACATAGGGATCCCAACCCATTGTCTCTCCCTCTGACCATTTGTGACTCGTGCTATGAGTTGTCATTGTCGACAACACATAATGGACTTCTTTGGTCATAGTCAGTGATGTATGAATCCTTTGGTCGGTCACTGTGCACGCTAGCCACATTGTGCCACTATTTGTTGAAGGTCTTTGTACTTGCTAGTTGATAACTAGTGTCCCCAACCCATTGTTTCCCCATCTGACCATTAGTGACTCGTGTTATGAGTTTTCAACGTTGACAATACACAGTGAAATCCTGTTGGTCATGGTTAGTGGCATATGCCTACTTTGGTTTGACACTGCACATGGTTGCCACGCGGAGTCACTATGCATTGAAGGTCTTTGTGCTTTCTAGTTAATAGCCAATGTTCCCAAACCTTTGTTACCCCCTCTGACTATCTATGAGTCTTGTTGTTAGTTGACGACGTTGACCACATGAAGTGGAATCCTTTGGTCATGGTCAGTAAGATATGCATACGTTGGTTGGTCACTTTGCATGGTAGCCACACTGTGCCCCTACATATTGAAGTTGTTTGTACTTGCTAATCGATAACTAGTATTCACATACTATTTTTTCCTCCTCTGACAATTTGTGACTCGTGTTATGAGCTGTCAAATTTGACCACACATATTGACATTCTTTGGTCATGGTCATTGATAGATGCCTACTTTTGATGGTCATTGTACATGGTAGCCAAACCGTGCCACTACTTATTGAAGGTCCTTGTGATTGCTAGTTGATACCTGGTGTTCCCAACCATTGTTTGCCCCTCTGACCATTTGTGACTTGTATTATGAGTTGTCATAGTTGACCACACAGCGGATTTCTTTGGTCAAAGGTAGTTAATATGCCTACTTTGGTCGGTCATTGTAAATGGTAGCAACACGGTGCTACTACTTATGGAAAGTCGTTGTACTTGCTAGTTGGAAAGTTATGTTCGGAAACCATTGTTTCCCCCTCTGACCATTTGTGACTCGTGGTATGGGTTGTGAACGTTGACCACCCATACTGAGATTCTTTGGTCATTGTCAGTGGCATATGCCTACTTTGGTTGTTTGGTGTGCATTGTAGCCACACCGTGCCATTACGTATTGAAGTTATTTGACCTTTCTAGAAAATCCATAGGGTTTCCAAACCATTGTCTCTCCCTCTAACCATTTGTGACTCGTGTTATGATTTGTCAATGTTGACCACACATAGTGGACTTCTCTGGTCATAGTCAGTGACGTATGCATCATTTGGTTGGTCATTGTGCACGCTAGCCACACCGTGCCACTACTTATTGAAGGATTTTGTACTTGCTAGTTGATAAATAGTGTTCCCAACCCATTGTTTCCCCCTCTGACCATTTGTGACTCGTGTTATGAGTTTTCAACGTTGACCACACACTGTGAAATTTGTTTGGTCATGGTTCGTGGCATGTGCCTACTTTGGTTTGTCACTATACATGTTTGCCAAGCCGTGTCACTACATATTGAAGGTCTTTGTGGTTTATAGTTGATAGCCAGTGTTCCCAAACCCTTGTTACCACCTCTGACTATCCGTGACTCTTGTTGTGAACTGTCAACGTTGACCACCTGAAGTGAAACTCTTTGGTCATGGTCAGTGACATATGCCTTGTTTGGTGGTTTGTGTATAGTAGCCACACAGTGCCACTACGTATTGAATTTCATTGTCCTTCCTAGTCCATGCATGGGGTTTCCAAACCATAGTGTCTCCCTCTCACCATTTGTGACTCATGTTATGAGCTGTCAATGATGACAACACATAGTGGACTTGTTTGTTCATAGTCAGTGACGTATGCATCATTTTGCTGGTCACTGTGCACACTAGTCACACCGTGCCACTACTTGCTGAAGGTACTTGTTATTGCTAGTTGATAACTAGTGCTCCCAATCCAATGTTTCCCCCTTTGACAGTTTGTGACTCATGTTATGAGTTTTCAATGTTGACCACACACTCTGAAATTCTTTTGGTCATGGTAAGTGTCATGGTTAGGTCCCAATCACTCGCAACCACTTGTGACCAATCGCAACCACTCGCAACCACTCGTAACCACTCACAACCACTCGCAACCACTCGCAACTACTCCTAGCCACTCGCCACCACTCGCAACCACTCGCAACCACTCGCAACCACTTGCTACCACTTAAAACCACACACAACTACTTGCAACCACTTGCAAGCACTTGCAACCACTCACAACCAAACACAACCACTCGCAACCACTCGTAAACACTTGCAACCACTCGCAACCACTTGCAACCACTCACAACCATTCGCAATGACTCGAAACCACTCATAACCACCTGCAACCACTCGCAACCACTCGCAACCACTCGCAACCACTCGTAACCACTCGCAACCACTCGCATCCACTCACAATGACTCGCAACCACTCGCAACCACTCGCAACCACTCGTAACCACTCGCAACCACTCGCATCCACTCACAATGACTCGCAACCACTCGCAACCACTCGCAACCACTCGTAACCACTCGCAACCACTCGCATCCACTCACAATGACTCGCAACCACTCGCAACCACTCGCAACCACTCGTAACCACTCGCAACCACTCGCATCCACTCACAATGACTCGCAACCACTCGCAACCACTCGCAACCACTCGTAACCACTCGCAACCACTCGCATCCACTCACAATGACTCGCAACCACTCGCAACCACTCGCAACCACTCGTAACCACTCGCAACCACTCGCATCCACTCACAATGACTCGCAACCACTCGCAACCACTCGCAACCACTCGTAACCACTCGCAACCACTCGCATCCACTCACAATGACTCGCAACCACTCGCAACCACTCGCAACCACTCGTAACCACTCGCAACCACTCGCATCCACTCACAATGACTCGCAACCACTCGCAACCACTCGCAACCACTCGTAACCACTCGCAACCACTCGCATCCACTCACAATGACTCGCAACCACTCGCAACCACTCGCAACCACTCGTAACCACTCGCAACCACTCGCATCCACTCACAATGACTCGCAACCACTCGCAACCACTCGCAACCACTCGTAACCACTCGCAACCACTCGCATCCACTCACAATGACTCGCAACCACTCGCAACCACTCGCAACCACTCGTAACCACTCGCAACCACTCGCATCCACTCACAATGACTCGCAACCACTCGCAACCACTCGCAACCACTCGTAACCACTCGCAACCACTCGCATCCACTCACAATGACTCGCAACCACTCGCAACCACTCGCAACCACTCGTAACCACTTGCAACCACTCACAACCACTCACAACCACTTGCAACCACTCACAACCACTTGCAACCACTCGCAACCACTCGCAACCACTCGTAACCAATCGCAACCACTCGCATCCACTCACAATGACTCGCAACCACTCGCAACCACTCGCAACCTCTCATAACCACTCGCAACCACTTGCAACAACTCAACCACTCAAAACAGCTCACAAACGCTTGCGAGCACTCGCAACCACTTGTAACCACTTGCAACCACTCGGTACCACTCGCAACCACTCCCAACCACTTGCAACCACTCGCAACCACTTGCATCCATTCACAACCACTTGCAACCACTCGAAACCACTCGCAACCAAAAGTAGCCACTCCCAACCACTTGCAACCACTCGCAACCATTCGCAACCACTTGCAACCACTT
>SZWC01009255.1:91756-109364 GCA_023375785.1 Penium margaritaceum | reverse complement strand
GAGCGCCTCCGTCAGCTGCAGACGGGTATCCGACCTCCACCCGTGTCCCCGATACGACCGTCACCTGACTTCCCCGGTGATCACCCCCTTCCAGGAGTCTTCCACGTCTCTCGCCCTCCTCAGCCTGCGGTTGCTCTCCCCACGGAGCGGCAGCCAAAGGACTTTGAGGCACCACCTCCACGGTACATCAGCGAGGATGGATTTGACTGCTGGGAGATCCTGTTTCAGGTGTGGGCCACTTCCGAGGGAGTGTGGCCTTACTACCATAGCCCATACCAGCCTACAGATCCAGCACAGGTGCTGACAACAGCCAGGGCCATGCGAGGACTTCTTTACGCCATGCCACGTGAGACTGTCGTTGACTTCCGTCCCTTCCTCGGCGAGGCTGGCACAGGCACCGGAGCTGATCCGCGTGGAGGCTGGGATCAGGCGTTTCCACTCACTCCGTCAGGGACCAGCGGAGCCTGCGGCGGATTACTGGCGACGAGCCATGCGTATCTACACGCGTCTGGGGACCTCAGGGGGCACACAGCTGTGGGCACTTCGGACGATCATGCTCAGAGTTCGCCTGGAGTACACCGACATATTCACACGGTATAGCGACGCTGCTCTCGAGCCTTTCTCAGGCACCCTGCAGCTGCTCCCTTGGTCCCACCAGCTTTTCCTCCAGGTGACGTCAGCCCGCGAGGCAGCAGTAGCACATCAGGAGACTTCCCTCGCTGCAGCAGTCCTTGCGTCACCACCATCTTCCCTCCTACAGTCACCTTCATCTTCCTCCTCCTCTTCGACCCCGTCTACACCCACACAGACGTTGGGCGTTGCTGTAGCCGCCAAGGGAAGAAGAAGAATAGGAAGCGCGGATCGGGTCAGCAGCAGTCGTCACCCAGTGGTAGCAGTGGCCGTTCCGTGCACTGCTACAACTGTGGAGGTGCCCATCGCTACACCGAGTGCCAGCAGCCGCTTGACTGGGAGCGCATCACTCACGGACTTCAGGCTGCCCATGCTGCCCGCACGGCGTCCGGCACGTCGACCGCACACTCCTCTGGACGCGCGGCGACCACGACTGCAGCTGTTCCTGCATCCTAACAGGCGAGCAGCAGTGATCCAGACCCATGTGACCGCACCATCGGCGAGCTCCGTCATCTTCTGGCGCTTCGCTTTCAGGGAGGTGCGAGTTTGCTGTCATCGTCGAGTGGGTCACAGACAGCTTGTTTGTCCGTCCTCCTGACTCGTGATGACACGTGTGGGGGAGCACAGTCCGCATGTGATGATGATGGGCCTGACTGCACTGACTGGATTCATGAGTCTCACCTTCGTGATGTACGTCGTTCCTTCCCACTGACGGCTCAGCGTCCCTCTGATGCCGAGTGTTCCATTGCTCGTTGTACAGTGACGTCCACCAGTCGTGACTCCGGCGGCACTTGGATTATCGATTCCGGTGCCACCCACCACATGACGTGTCGTCGTAGCGACTTTGTGGTACTTGGTCCCGTCACGACTGTCCGTTCTGTTCGTACAGGCTCTGGTCAGTCCTTACCGGTCCACGGTGCTGGGGTTGTATGCTTTGATGGTTCGTCTAGCCCCCTGTATCTCTCTGACGTGCTGTTTGTGCTTGATCTTGAGCTCAGCCTGCTGTCTATGCGTGCCTGCACTCTGATGGGTCTCTCCGTTGAGCATACCGCTGATTCAGCGACTGTGACTGCTCTTGACACCCGTAGCATTTTCCTGCGTTCCTCAGTCGTAGATGATTTGTACCACATTGCTCGGCCCTCCTCCCCTTGCTCTCCCTCCTCCTCTGGTCGCGTTTTTGTCACTGGTGTTCTATCCCCGGAACACCAGCGGTTGCTTCACCGACGTCTGTGTCACGTGGGCTCCGACACTGTGTCGAAGCTCATCCGGACACAACCCGCTCTTGGTCTTGGCGTGGCTTCTTTTTGAGAAGCCACCCAAGACTGACTGTCTTTTTTGCGCTCAGGGAAAGATGCACCGGTGCACTTATCCTGATTCGCGTTCCCGAGCGCTGAGGCCACTCGAGTTGGTCCACTCGGACCTGCTTGGTCCTCTCCCGGTCGAGTCCTTGTCCGAGAGGGGACGGTATGTTCTGACGCTGACTGATGACTTCACCCGGATGCGGTGGGTCTACAGTCTGCGCCAGAAGAGTGACGCCGCCCTTGCGGTTTGGCTCTGGCTCGTGATGGCTGAGCGTCAGTCTCGCCACACGCTACATACCTTTCGCTCGGATCGCGGCGGCGAGTTCCTCGCTGAGATGGACTCCTTCTTTGCTGAGCACGGCATTTTTCACCAGGTCTCCGCTCTTGCTACCCCACAGCAGAACAGTGTCTCTGAGCGCTGGAACTGCACCATGGAGGATGCGGTCCGCGCCATGCGGTCTGAGTGCGGTCTCCTGGAGTCCTTCGCCTTCGAGGGCTTTGCCTACATGACTTGGGTCTGGAACCGCCTCCCGCATGGTCCGCTTCCAGATCATGTTACATCGTACGAGTTCTGGTTTGGCCACCGTGCAAATCTTCGTCTCGCGCGCGTCTGGGATTCCCTGGCCTCCGTGTGGTACACCGAGGACCAGCAGGGGTCCAAGGTCTCCCCCCAGGGTCGCTTGTGTGCTTTTATCGGCATCTCCCCGCGGTCGAAGGCCTGGCGCTTTTGGGACGCCACTCGCCGTCGTGTAATTGAGTCCCGTGACGTGTTGTTTTTTGAGTCTCTCACATACCGTGATCTGGCTTTGATCACAGCGCTCTCCGCAGCTCATGTCCCTTCCTGTGAGGGTCCTCAGCGGATGGGGGAGACTTCTTCGCCAGTGACCATTTCTCGTCAGGCTGATGTGTCCGCTCGAGTCCCCTCTCGATCTCCAGCACTTGATGACCAGGCTATCATTACCGTCAGTCCAGAGATCCCACCTGCTCAGCCTGTTTCACACCCCACAGGTACCGATGCTCTCACACCTCCTCCTGCATCATCACCTGTGTCCACTGGCACCCCTGTTCCGGTGTCTGACCCAGCCCAGCCCACTCCTGTCCCTACGTCGCCTGACACTCCTGTCTCAGTGTCCGGGCCTGCTATCCCTCCGAGCTCAGTGCCCCCCACACACGCTTCTTCTCGCACGGCATCTCCGGCTGCCTCGTCTCAGCCCTCACCAGCTGTGGTCGTACCTGTCCCTGTGGTCGTACCTGTTCCAGAGCCTGAGGTGCGCCCCTCGACCTCCGGTTACTCCCGTGAGCCCGGTGGTCGCCTTCGACCACTAGATTCCGGAGCTCAGCGAGCGACGGGTCCCGGACCCAGGCGTTCCTCTCGCAGCATCGCGAGCGGTGATCCAGGTGCAAAGGCCTTAGGCCTGAGTGTCCGCACTGAGCTTTCAGAGGTACACCCAACGTGCCCTATAGGGCACGACCTGGTCACTCGCGAGTTCCATATCGCGTGTGACGCAGCAGCTGATCTCGTAGCTGTCAGACCTGACACTGAGGCGTGTGCACTTGCCACGCAGAGTTCCCCCTCTATGGCGCCTGACCCAGGCACATTGAGGGAGGCTTTCTCATCGCAGGGTGCTGAGGCCTGGCGAGCTGCTTGCAAGGATGAGCTTCGCGCTATCCGAGAGCACAAAGTCTACGAGCTGGTCGACCTTCCCCCTGGGAGGAAGGCGATTCAGGTCAATTGGGTCTTTCGCAAGAAAGTGAAGCCGGATGGCTCACTGGAACGCTATAAGGCCCGCTTGGTCGTCAAGGGGTTCTCTCAGATTGAGGGAGTTGATTACACTGACACCTTTGCCCCTGTCGGCCGCATGACCTCAGCTCGAGCTCTGTTTGGTGTAGTGGCTCAGCATGACTGGGAACTACACTAGATGGATGTGATCAACACGTTCCTCCATGGCTCTTTGGATGAGGAGATCTACGTGGCTCAGCCACCAGGCTTTGAGGACGGTGACAAGGTCTGGCGCTTGCGCAAGTCCTTGTACGGCCTCAAGCAGTCTCCACGGTGTTGGAACCGGGAGATCACTGGCACCTTGACTCGTGCAGGATACGTACAGAGCGAGGCAGACCCCTCACTATTCATCCTACTGACACCCGAGCGGTTCACCGCCATCCTGGTCTATGTTGATGACCTTCTGATCGCGTCTCCGTCCCTGGAGGCCGTGAAGGAGGCCAAGGCTGTCGTGCGGACCGCCTACAAGATGAAGGACCTCTGTCCTGCATCGGTGTTTCTTGGTATGGAGATCGTGCGAGATCGCAGACATCGGACACTGTTGCCGCATCAGGCACGATACGCACGAGTCGTGGGGGAGCGCTTTAGCGATCTCCTTGGTGCAGTGCCCACTGCTTCCACACCCATCACACCTGATGGGCAGGATGCCGTGAAGGTGGATGACCCTACACAGCTGGGGGAGACAGTGGACGTGACATTGTACCTCCGTCTCATCGGATCTGTGATGTACCTGGCCACTATCTCGCGTCCCGACATCGCGTTCACTGTCAACCTCCTCGCTCAGTTTTCGCAGGCTCCACGTGCGAGAGCTCTTCACGGGCCTGTGCAAGTGGTACGGTACGTGGTCTCCACGCCGTATCTCGGACTCTGCTTTCGTCGGCAGTGTTCGGTGGTCCTTGACGGCTACACTGACAGCGACTGGGCTTGGAGCCCTGACGAGCGCAGTCGCACTGGCTACGTGTTTCTGCTTGGTGGTACTGCTTTGTCTTGGCGAAGCGGGAAGCAGGGCTGCATCGCACGTAGCTCGTCGGAGGCTGAGTATGTGGCTTTGGGGGCAGGGGCTGCTGAGGCAGTTTGGCTGCAGCGCTTGTTTCTTGAGCTTGGGCAGTCAATACCCGCCATTGTGCTGCGTTGCGACAACCAGAGTGCTCTCGCCATTGTGGAGAACTCTGGTATTTTTCATGCTCGCACAAAGCATATTGCAGTTGAGCATCACTTTGTTCGTGATCTGGTGGAGCGATGCGTGATCTCCATCATGTGGGTTGGCACTGACTTGCAGCGTGCTAGTTTCTTGACGAAGGCACTCGCCCGCGGAAAGTTCCTGGTGGCTATTCGTTCTATTGGGCTTTGCTCCGTGCGTGACGGTGGTTGAGTGTGGGACATATCGGCGTCTCATCTGTCTGTGTCACTCACTATGTGGTTGTACCAGTGCTGCATGCCACCGACAAAGTGATGGGTAGACTGAGCACACGAACCAGACATTGGAACATCTGTTGTAGAGCATGGATCCAACAAATGGAAAGAGTCGGGAGGGGAAACTTGAAGTGGCAGATTTTGCTTATAACTCAGTGGTGTCAACATCAACATGAATTTCACCGTTTGAGGTGGTTTATGGCCACAAAACACTGAGCCTAGCCGCACTAGCTACAACAACATCTCTCATGGCTGTACAGAAGGTTGCTGGTGGCTTTACCACCATATGGGGCATGGTGAGGCAACGATTGTTGAAGGCATAGAAACAAGAAAAGCAGCAGGATGATAAGCATCAATCTGTGGAGAGTTTTCAAGTAGGCGATCATGTGATGCTGAACTCTGCCAACCTGCAGCTGATGGGAATTGGGAGCCCGAAGCTCAAGGCGTGATGGGCGGATCCGTTCCTCATTCTAGAGAAGTAGTCGGTTTTCTCGTATAGGCTTGTCCTACCATCCCTCTACACCATCCATCCGGTGTTCCACATCTCCATACTTCGTACCTATCTCAATCCCAACACCTCCTGCTTTCCAGGTTGATGGAAGTGAGGAGTTTAAGGTAGAGAATATTCTGACAGACCACTAGAGGGGATGCCGGTGTAACTTTCTGGTGCAGTGGAAGGAGTATCTGGTGGAGCACAACTCTTGGGACCAAGAGGCCAACTTCAATGTTGGGGGTACCAACACTTTTCTCCAATGGTATCTCATGCGTGTTGCGACATTACGTCTCTTAAGGGGGGGTGAATGTAACAAGGTTCCCGTCTTAGTCTAGCATGTTTGGGGCCTTGCCTGACTCCGTGGCGAATCCAAGCCTTTTTCTAGTTTTTGGATAGGGTGAAATACCTCAGATACCCATAAAACGCAAAGTGTGACTCTCATCGGCCAGTCGTTCAGAATAAAAGTTACGATCCACCCGTCGTTCGGAAGAAAAGCAACCATCCGCCCGTTGCTCAGTGGGAAAGCAACCATTCACACATGGTACTTTCACTTATCAAGGACTACCGGTACCTGTGTTGTATGTGTAGCACGTTGGGCAAGCTCTTACTTTTTTTCATCTGAACTCGATTTTTGCGTTTCTTTTCCGCTTTTCGTACAACGAGATGCTGCATGAGGGTGAAAGCATCTTAAAATGTGTACACATATATACAAAAATACTTCGTTCGGCGATCCGCTCGGTCACGATGGAAGGGGTAGTTGCTTTTAAATAACAATAGAGGTCTTCTGCTGCCTTCGTCGTTGCTTCTCCTTTACCATGCTGACGTTACATACACTCGTAAACAATAAGGCAGATGAAACACGGCCTGCATGCTCAAATGCCAGCCTGGCTGCCGAACCTACATGTGCGCAAATGGAGGCGCTCCAGTGACCCTCGACCCTTGTTTCACGTGTGTACTGCACGCGGATTGGTTGCATAACTCGTCCATGTACGCTGCAATGGTCCCTGACATGCGTTGGCGGAAAGTCAGAGTTAGCGTGAGCATGGACGGGGGCTTAGCGAGCCCCCCTCCCCCCCCCCCACTATGTCTGTCATTTCGGCTTCTCCAGCGCCGATGTGCGACTGTGCCAGGGTTTCATGTGTTCACGGTGGAGCATCAACATGCACTCTCTCTCCGAATCAAGCAAGGTGAGTCAATTTGCAGGGTACGTCAGACGTTTATTGTGTTCAGAAAATGCCAATTTGCCCATTCTTGGCGCGATGGCACCCCAGACCCGGGGCAGTGCCTGTAGGGCGGAGGCTCCTGCCTTTGCTCGACCGGTTTGTGTACATTCGACAAAGCCACCCACTCGCCCACCCCTCTCATGTGCCCAGGCACTGCGTTCTACAACTGCCGCACTCTCACCACCGCTAGGCCCAATCACACGAGGAAAGGCTGTCACCTCCAGCCAGGGGGCTTGCCCGGGGCGGCTAAGTTCCGTGTGCCATGGCGGCTACCTCCCCGTCATGCACCCTTGCCGGCATCAGGCGCCACAACTGTATGTGGCCCTTCAGACCCAAGGCGGCGCAACTTTGGACGGCCGAACCCACCGACGGTTGCGGGGTGACGCTCCACTGCCGTGGGTGTGGCCCCGTTTGGTGCACTACCCGTAGACCCTCAGCCCGCTGTACCACCCGCTGCTCGACCTGCGACACCACGCGCTGGAAGAGCAGCAGCACCAGCCACAGCATGACCCGCTGCGGCTCCCGCTGTACCACCCGCTGACCCACCCGCTGCACCACCCGCTGCACCCGCGCTGTACAACCCGCTGGACGCCCAGCTGTAGCAACCGCTGCACATCTCGTTGTACGACCCGCTGCACCACCCGCTGCCTGACTTGCGGCACAACCCGCTGCACCCCCCGCTGCCCGACTTGTGGCACGACCCGCTGCTCCACCCGCTGCCCAACCTGCGGTATGACCCGCTGAACCACCACCTCAGCAACGTGCCTATCGCCCTGCCGACCATGGTGTTCCTCCTGCGCTTCCTCCAGCTCAGCCTCAGATTTTGGTACACCATGTTTTCTACCATGAATCAGGTGCCGAGGAAGAACTCTTCTTCTTGCTGAACAGAGATTAGGATTATGAGGACAGGGAAAGACGTTTGGAAGCAGAAGCTGCAGAGACCATGCGGTTCTTCCGGATGGAGCCACGCTCCCCGGAGTAGACCGAGGCTCCACCATACACCCAGTCGTGGGCAAGGCACCGTGTACTATGTCCTAGTGGCTCCACTGGTAATTTGTGTGTCCCGTTTTGTACTACTTTGACTGTCATGCTGTCACGAAAGTCCAGTCTTGCCGTTGTGCATTCATCATACTTGTGAGGAATACGTCTTTGACTGTCATGCCGGTCCACTAACTTCACGGTGGGGATGCTTCGCAAACTGCCTGTGCTCTCCTTTTTGCACCAACGTCAGACAACTCCCCCGATTCTACGAAGAAGAAAAGAAAACAAGATGGTGACGACCTTGTAGAGGGCAAAAAGTTCCGCGACATGGCTGCCTGTAGGGCGGCCATCAAAGACTACGCGGTAGCCAACCGCTTTGGGCTGCAGTGGGTGCGCAGCGAGCCTGGACGGATTGACGTACAATGCGTGGAGGTTGTCAGACGTGGTTGCGCGTGGCACGTATGCGCAGTTGTCTCTTCGAAGCTAAGGGCAGTGAAGCTGTCCCATGTCACAGAAGGCCACTGCTGCACGCTGACTGTTGGCCGTGGTAGCCCTGCCCGAACCACAAGGTGGATTGCAAGGCACATATCCCAGAAAATGGCGCAGGATCCGACAACACCTCTAGCCATGCTCAGAGCCATCATCAAGGAAGCCGCGGGTATTCAGGTGGCCAACAGTACGCTGTACCGTACAATAAGTATGGCTGAGGCCTACCACATGGGTGCCAAGGCGAAATCATGGGCTATGTTTCTGGCGCTGTGTCAGGAGGTATGTCTCGCCACGTATGTTAAACTGTTGTTGTCATGCCTTTTCACTCTCCTCTTTAAAGGTCTTATAAATTGCTCATGCGTACTTGCAGATGAAACGCAATGATCCGGCTACGCATGCTATTGCGGAGCAGGATGCACATAACAAATTCAAGTGGGCGTTTGTGGTGCCTGGTGCCACCCGCCTTGATTGGGACTACAGCCGGAGGATCATCACAATGGATGGCACATTCGTGAAGAACAGCCACAAGAAAGTCATGCTGGTCGTGCATTTTTTTAATGCGAACAACCACGCATGCCCGATGGCCTGGGCTCTGGTGTCTAGTGAGAACGAGGAAACTTGGATGTGGTTTTGCGAGAATTTGGCAACAACTTACCCTAGCGCTTGTACTGCAGGTGCAGTCATTGTGTCTGACAGAGAAGCTGGCCTCACGAAGGCCTTGGTAAGACATTTTCCTGTCGCTATCCACACCAATTGTGCCTGGCATCTGCTCTAAAACGTGCAAGAGAAGTTCGGGAAGAAGGCTGCCTACTGGGCCTGGAAGTGCGCACAGGCACTGATCCACGACCAGTTTCACCGGGCAGCACGTCACCTATGGGTAGTGAGCTAACGTGCCGTGGACTATCTCATCCCAGGCCGGGACGGACAGGGAGACATACCTCTTCAGAAATGGACCTCCTACATGTGCACTGTGCTTTGGGAGTGGCATCATCAGCAATGCTGCAGAGTCTCTCAACGCCTGTCTGAGGAGCCTTTGCAAACTCTGACCCTTCTACTGCTTCCGTCAAGTGTACTGCTTTGTGTAGGATATCATGGCGCAGCGCCGCGAGAAGATTACCAAGTTCAACGAGACTCTTGCCCCGGCTCTGGCGAGACGCCTACTTCACTGCTCTGCAGTGAAGTAGGCGTGACTACGAAGTCATCATCGAGGATCCGTCGTCGGTAGTAGTTTGTGGCCCAAAAAACGTACGCCGGCACGTGGACCTTGCCATAGGGAGCTGTGAGTGTCGTCGGTGGCGTGAATTCGGCCAGCCATGCCAGCATGCCTGTGCGCTCATGATGGAGGTGGGCGAGGACCCGACTGCGCACGTGAGCTGCGAACAGACGGTGCGGTATTGGAACCTCACGTACGGCAACCCTATGCACTCACTCTCCTCTGCCGGACTGAACCAACCTGCGCCATCTGGTTGGGGCCAACCAGGTTTGCGGCGTGGCCGTGGTCGTCCCAGGAGTGCCCGCATGGAGCGTGCGCCGCTCCGGAAACAGAACTTCATCTGCCCGAAGTGTGGCCGTAAGGGGCACACAAAGAAGAGGTGTCCAAAGCCTGCTCCACCTCGGCCTCACGAAGTTGCAGCTGCGCTGAGAGCAGAACGAGATGCAGCAGCAGGAGGAGGACCTGATCGAGCTGAGACAGATCAAGGGGCAGGGCGAGAAGAAGGGGCAGCAACAGACGACAGTGAGGCGTCGGACTACGACCCTGAGGCAGAACTCAGGGGGTCCTCGACGGACGACGAGGTTGGTGAGGTAGCCGCGGATGAATTCGACAAAAACGTGTCTGACAGTGGCAGTGAGGACTCCCTGGGGTATGCTGCGCAGCCGGAGACCGGACTGCTGACACAGGAAGAGCACGACGCTAAAGGTGCCAGGGTGATGGAGGAGCATGGTGGACTGGAGGAACGTGGAGAGGGTGACGGAGGAGAAGAGGTGGAAGAAGACGACGCCGATGATGAGGCAGATGAAGATGCCCGGGACCATGAAATAAGAGGCATGGATGCACTTGGGCTTTAAGGTGAGAGTTTCCAATAGTACTGTGTGTAATTTGTTGTACAAATGTTCATTTCATGGACACACCAACATCCATTTGTTAACAACATTTTCATGTCACTGTGCAGGCGTAGATCGGAGCATTCCATCACCGCATGACCAAGTTTGGAAGCAAGTACAAGCCCTGGGCTCACGGTGTACTCCGCATGGACAGTGGACGGCCAGAGTTTGTGTAGAACATAGTAGTGTGCTTGTGTTAGGTGTGGCCGTGATTCCTAGTCCTGTGGTTTTTGTCAGTCGTGTTCGCATATTTGCTTTGAATAACCAACCCCAGTCCATGTTCTTGCAATGGTGAAAATGGAAGTGCACTTATGCGTGAAGCTAAACCTGTTGCATTAGAGTACCAAGGATGACATGTCATTTCATTTAGTGTGACTATCGTGGCCCATAATTCCTTGCACTGTATAAAAGCAGGGATGAAAGTCATTTGTACTTCTCTCCATTATTTCCAGTCTTTGTCAATGGAGTGCACGATTTTCCCAATGGCACTACCTATGGTGACTTCATTTCTCTGTGGAGCTGGCACATGTTATTTGATGTTGAGGTTGCACACGGAATGGAGACGTTTACAGGTCAAGCTGTATTACAGCACGTGCCCTAACCCTTTCACATAGGTGCTCTTTCGGAATACACTCCAGAAGAGGTCTTCTATGATGCTGTTGAAGACCTTGACAACGGGACGGTCATTAATCCTGTCGTGCACAGCCTTCTGGTAGTACGGTGCGCTTGTGCCCCATGTGCGACATCATTGGGTGGATCCACACTCTACCCCCACCAGTGCAGCGGTGGATAGTGAACGGCAAACCTGGTCCTTTTGAGTAATGTGCTCTCTGCACGAAGTGGTCTTGCTAACGTCATCCAAACCTTTGGTTCATTCTGTCATTGGATGGTGGAAGACCGGGATTTCCGCTTCTCATGCTCGCAATGTGAAAGGAAAGCATGCAAATGTGGTCTGAAACATATGGAATGAATACATGGCGTACCACATTGTCTGAATATGTGAGGTATCTGTCATATGAGCTGAAATGGAGGGTGTGGAAAATGTGAAAATACCCTGTAATTGAGGCACAAAATGTCATGAAAAAATAACACATGTACCCGGTCCTATACCGTCCGAAGTGGTCGTAGTCTTGCGCACCATAAGGGATTCGGATGGACCCATGGTTGCCACTGTGGTGGGCACCACATAGGACGGCAATGTGGCAGCTTCACACACATGCTGTGGCACATGTGGTAGCTTCTATGGTTAGTCTATTTGACAATGATCTGCTTTGTTTTGCATTGTGCAGCATACATTGCAGAAGTATGTGAGGTATAAGTCATATGCATTTAAGAAGATGGTCTGAAATGTACAAGATTATGCTGTACTAGAGGTACAAAAAGTCATGACAAAATAACCCATGTACCCGGTTGTACACCGCCCGAAGTGGTCATAGTCTTGCGCACTATAAGGGATCCGGATAGACCCATGGCTGCCAGTGTGGTGGGCACCAGATAGGACGGCAATGTGGCAGCTTCACACACATGATGTGGCACATGTTGAATGGATCACTTGGAGGGGGACCCAAATTCTTCGAGTCCCAGAGGCTCTTGATGTTGTTCCATGGGACCCATGCATCAAACTGGTCCATACGGCGTCGTGGAGGAAGAAGTTCTCCCCATGGACCAAATCGAGGAGCATCCAGTCCTCCATCCCATAACTGGAGCCGTGGGATCGGACGACCTTGCAGCTTCAGCGGATCCAAAGGAGACATCTTTCCACGTGAAAACAGTGCAGGAGAAGTAAAATATGCGCAAGTCGTGACTTAAAAAGTTGACAAGGAGCCGTGGTTCAGCATTCAAACGCGTCCTGTTCAGTATTTGTCCTGTCAAAGTTTTCCTGGTTTACAATCTCGCACCCTTTCCACTACGTCACATGAAAATGGGTCGTTGTCGTCAGCAAGGTGGCGGTTGGCATACTGCCTTGTCAGCAAGGCTGATGAGGATCTCTTCAATTGTAACTAGTGGCCCAATGTCCTTTGTCGGCAACATATCCGATGACACATGTGTAATGCCTCCACGCACGCATAGCATTCATTCATGTAAATGGTGCACAAACAAAGAACTAAATGCGTCAAACCTAGGTCCGAGAGGACATGGTTTGTGTACACTATTTTTCCCACAACCTGCGTCTTCCGCACCTCCCCCGGAGGTTTGGCGTCGTACCTGTGCTTGGGCACAAGGATTCCGCTCCGTTACTATTCACGTTTGAGCGAATACTGCATGGGCTATGGAGCTATTAATTTCTCTTGATTCCCGGATGAGTAATATTTTCCACCACGTGGACGTCTGGTTGCTTTCTCGCTCGGCATTGATACCTGCGTTATTTCCCGAATGAGTTGTATAGTTCCGAAAACTGCGTATATGTTGACCGAACCCTTTTGGATATCGGGTGATGGATATGAGGGTGCCATAGAGTGACAAAAATAGGTTGCTTGATAAAAATTTATTTGGTGTGACAATTGCGTAGAAGATGTTTTACAGGTTACAACGCACTTTACCAAAAGTCAATTGGGCTCGGTCACCATATGCCCAGTTTTCGGAACTATATAGTTCATTTGCCCGTCGTCGTGCAAAAAATAACCCAGGTATCAACGGACCGTCGGAAATAACGCAGGTATCAACGCCGAGCGAGAAAGAAACCAGCCGCCCACGATGTAGAAAATATTACTCATCCGCCAACGTTGAACAGAAAATACCTGAGGAACCCAGAAACGCTAAAAAAAAGTCATGTTCTCGCCACATACCATGTAGCATTGATGCATGAGATGATTTTTGTCATTCACTATGTCTCAGACAAATGCACCATTGCAATTTTTTCCATGTCAGGTACAAAATGCATGCTGTGATCCAGCATGAAAAAAGGGGTGGGCGGCAGGTTGATTTTGTTGCGGAGGCTGGGCGGATGGTTGCTTTTGTAATGCAAGGTGGGCGGATGGTTGCTTTTCTTCCGAACCACGGGCAGATCGTTACTTTTCTTCCAAACGACGGGCGGATGAGAGTCACACTTTGCGTTTTATGGGCATCTGAGCTATTTCACCCAACTCAATTTGGAGTTTGTTTGAGCGAGATATGGATTTCCAAAGTTTGGAGATCATCGGTCGGTTTCATTTAACGATCTGAGTACTTTCAGCACAAAGAATGGCAGAATTATTCACCAAGACGGCCGAGAGCGGCCTTCAAGGAGAAAGGCCAGCTGGATAACCTCCAAGAGATTTCAATGAAGGAACAGTCCACGATTATTGGCCGTGTAGGCCGTGTGATACATGATTCTCATGTGTGACAAGGTGACTGCCGCTCTTCCCGTTAGGCTAGGAGAGTGTGCAAGTGGGTCAAAATTGACAGAGTATATCTCAGTGCTCCCTGGACTAAATTAGGCATATAAGGGCTTGTAAGAAAGTTGTGATAGTGTATGTTGTCACACAAGAGTCAACTCTGAAATTCGCATTCCCTGAAAACCTACATTTGCTTCCGTAATTTCTGTTTGTGCAACCTGCAACTCCCTCTCACAAACAGTTGGTCCTGCCTAGGCGGCTCTTGGTGAGCCTAATAACCTCCCTGAGGGCTGTCCCAGTTTTCAACATTGGGCTCGCGGTCAAATTTGACTTCAATTGACTGCGAGGATGTAAGGTGGAGGAGGTAGAGCAAGCGGGCAAGTGAGCGAGTGTGCTCCACACGCCAGGGGCGTGTTTTGCATGCACCTTCGCGTGGCATTCCGAACACGTCAAGTGAGGATGGCGTTCACCCTTTCAGCAAGTAGCGTAACAGCTATGATACCCGCCAAGGGGCTATCTTGGAGGTGAGCTCCCGACAACATGCGCGGTCAACCGCAGTAGCATGTCTGATGACTGCGACCTTGCGACGGTCACAGCAACATCGCTGACTTGTGCAACACGGTGACCATACTCATCATCGGAAGACAGGAGAGGAGGTACCGTCAGGATGCCATGGTTTGCCGAGGGACAAGACGGGCAATTGATTTGGCACTATGCGCTAGGTTCCAGTAAAGCACTCGATTCAGGTGCGAGGAGAGCACCGGGTTCAGGAGCAAGTAGCCTGTCGTAGCAAGCTAGGAGAGCAGTAGGCAAGGGCCAGGACCAGGTGGCCGAAGAGTATAAATACCTTGTCTATTTCTCATTCTAATCAACCTTAGATGACCAGTGTTTTCCAGTTCTGGCTTCCGGAACCCTCCAAGTCTATCTTTCCATTGCAACTATGTTCTCCACCCAAAGCCTTAATATCTAGAGAGCACACACTCTCACAGCGGTGCTGCTGCCCGCAGCCAACGCCGTGAGCTGCTATTGCGAGCTGCTTCTCCCATTGTTTCTTGGTGTAACCAGACAAGCTGCTGCTGCCACCCGGTGCTACCACTACTGCTTGGCAAGGCTGCTATAGCTCGTTGCTGCCACTGGGCCTGCTGCTATGGTGGTGCTGGTAACTCACGTTGCTAAGGTTGGTGTTGCTGCCGATGTTGCTCAAGTTGGGGCGACGTCTATGGTGTCGAAGACTGCTTCAATTGGTCCCATGACATGGCTACTGCAGTGACTCTCACTGTTGCTGCCGGTGCTGCGTCTTTGCAGTGCAGCTCAACGAGAAGGATCACGCTGCTCTGATACCATGATAGATTGCTAGGATTCTTCCTGGCCTTGCTAATGCTGACGTGGCGACACTTTCCATTCAGTTTGTGCACTAGCAAGCAAGGAGGTACAAGAAGCATTAAGGGTTAGGCTAGGGAGACGCACAAAGTATCACTAGCTCCAATAATTTAGTTGTAAAGAGAGAACTGACAACTCACAAGCACACAACACAAATACTTGCCACGACGCACGGCGGGTGATGCACATGAAAGTGTGAGTTTTTTCCTAAAGCCAGCCAAAAGTCATTGTTCTGGCCATAACTTTGCACACAATCATCCAAACACTACACCGTATGAACCTACAAATGTGAATGTTGGAGTGATGCTCCTCACCATGGCAGGAGTGACTCCAAAAAGGAACACCAAAAAGACAAGCCAAGGTGGCTTAGTGGTTAATGGTGTCCACCTCTAGAGGCAGGGGCCCGGGTTCAAGTCCCACAAGATGAAATTCTGCCCTGCCTCAAGGGAGGTGGAAAATAGATGCCAGGAAGCTAGCTCAACCTCTAGAATTCCTCCTTGAGTTTCTAGAAGGCCATGTGAGGGTCCAGGAAGGTGGCACACCTTCTAGAAGGGGTGACTTGTCCTACAAGGCATCTAGAGGTGTCTTGGTCTTCTGGACACCTTCCCTCCTACTAGAAGCAAGCTGAGGAATCTAGGAAGGGGCAGAAGCTTCTAGAGGAGGGAAGGGATGCCTTCCTAGGTGGGAAAAGGANTGGGTGATGCGCAACGGGGAGATGGTTGGAGTAATGCTCCTCACCATGGCAGGAGTGTCTCCAAAAAGGAACACCAAAAAGACAAGCCAAGGTGGCTTAGTGGTTAATGGTGTCCACCTCTAGAGGCAGGGGCCCGGGTTCAAGTCCCACAAGATGAAATTCTGCCCTGCCTCAAGGGAGGTGGAAAATAGATGCCAGGAAGCTAGCTCAACCTCTAGAATTCCCCCTTTAGTTTCTAGAAGGCCAGGTGAGGGTCCAGGAAGGTGGCACACCTTCTAGAAGGGGTGACTTATCCTACAAGGCATCTAGAGGTGTCTTGGTCTTCTGGACACCTTCCCTCCAACTAGAAGCAAGCTGAGGAATCTAGGAAGGGGCAGAAGCTTCTAGAGGAGGGAAGGGATGCCTTCGTAGGTGGGAAAACGACAGCCTACCAAGGAGCACTCTAGAAGCCATAGAATCTGCTAGGAAGCTCCGAATCTGGCATGCTTTGGTGTTCTGGAAGGCTTAGATCAGTGGCTATGAAATGCCACTGCTTGTGGGCCTTGATGAAGACTTCATTCCCAGAAAATTGAGGCCAAAAATATTGCCTCACTCTCTGAACAGTTTTCTGCCATCCTTGGAACCAGTTGCCTCCACAGTTTCAGTCTCTCCAAAAACAGTTGGTGGTGTGAACCAGCCACTGGTAGGGACCCTCCAGGGTGCACACTCACCCTCAGGCCAACAAAGGGTTATGGGCCCATGCCTCTAAAGGGTTCAAAGCCAGCTTTGTTTTACGTTTCCAACAGCAAGACATGGCAACCAGCGAGCAAGAGAGCAGCCACGCTGTCCTTAAGTTTGATAGAACAGGCTTTGCCTTGTGGAGGTGGCAGTTTGAGGTCTTCCTCAACGACAAGGGACTGCTTGAGCTCGTAAAATTTGAAGAGACTGCTCCGCCGGAGACTGCAACCGCTGAGGTGAAGGAGGCATACAAGAAGCGCAACAAAAAGGCGTTGGAGCTCCTTGTGTCCGCGTTATACCCACCACAACTTGGACACATCCAAGGATGCACCCTGGCCGCAGACGCATGGTCAAAACTCTGCTCCATCTACCAGTCAAGCAACCTTGCCAATCAGTTCCTCATCTTCAAACGGCTCGTCACCCTCTGAGCCAACGAAGGCGACAACATCATGGAGATCATGCAGCAGGTTGAGTCGCTCGCAGTGGATTGTGTGGCCACTGGTTGGGAGGTTGACTCTCAGTTGCAAGCTATGATCCTCCTTCTGGCCTTGCCGGACAATTGGAGTCCCATGATCACAGTCCTTGGTGGCTGGCCTTCCGACGAGCTGAAGTACCCCAAGGTTGCTGAGTACGTACGCTATGAGTGGATGCGACGTGGCGGTCGAGAGAGTGCAGCAGCATCAATTTCAGCTTACACGGTTCATCCTCAAAGGGGAGGCCGAGGCGACAAGTGGAAGGGTGCCAAACAGGGCACCAAGAAGGGTGACAAGAAGGGGGAGTGCTTCAACTGCGGCAAGGAGGGCCACTACGCGCGAAACTGTCTCAAGAAGAAAACAGATCGGTTGTTGCGGGGCGGGAAGAAAGATGAGCACACCCTTATGGCATACAACTCCACCAACTTGAAGGATCCGGGAGTTGCCGTCATTGACTCCGGATCAGGCCGCCACACGCAATGCAACAGGGCGGTATTTGTCACCTACGGCGCCTCGGAGAGACGCATGACGGTGGCCAATGGAAAAACAGAGGTGGCCGCCGGTGAGGGTAACGTCCGCATTGAGTCAATTGTGGATGGCAAACCTGTCACGAGCAC
>SZWC01009255.1:59065-79401 GCA_023375785.1 Penium margaritaceum | reverse complement strand
CTGACTCCCTCGAGTTGGTTGGCTACTCTGATGCTGACTGGGCAGGTGACATTGATGACCGCAAGTCAACATCAGGCTATGTTTTTGTGCTTGGTGGTGCAGCGGTGTCTTGGGCAAGCCGGAAGCAGGACAGTGTGGCTCTATCCAGCACTGAAGCGGAGTATATTGCGCTCGCGGAAGCCGCAAAGGAGGCACTATGGCTGCGGCGATTGCTCAAGGAGATTGGGGTGCCGCAAAAGAAGCCAACGACACTCAATGTTGAGAACATGAGTGCCATCAGCCTGACCAAGAACCCTGTGCTACACCGGAGGACCAAGCACATAGAGATCCGGCATCACTTTGCGCAAGACCTTGTTGCAAAGGGTGATGTGGTGCTTGTGCATTGCGGCACAAAGCAC
This sequence comes from Penium margaritaceum, assembly GCA_023375785.1. Classification (NCBI taxonomy): domain Eukaryota; kingdom Viridiplantae; phylum Streptophyta; class Zygnematophyceae; order Desmidiales; family Peniaceae; genus Penium; species Penium margaritaceum. The sequence continues at coordinate 79,003 of SZWC01009255.1, read as the reverse complement.
ATGCTTGCTGATGCCATGACAAAGGCGCAACCCAAGGACAGGCATGATGCTACTTGTATGGAGCTTGGGCTTTCCCAAGCCTCTTGAGTTGCACGCTGAGCATGGACAACTGCCATGGGTGACGCGCAAGGGGGAGATTGTTGGAATGTTGCTCCTCACCATGGCAGGAGTGACTCCAAAAAGGAACACCAAAAAGACAAGCCTTAGTGGCTTAGTGGTTAATGGTGTCCACCTCTAGAGGCAGGGACCCAGGTTCAAGTCCCACAAGATGAAATTCTGCCCTGCCTCAAGGGAGGTGGAAAATAGATGCCAGGAAGCTAGCTCAACCTCTAGAGTTCCTCTTTAAGTTTGTAGAAGGCCAGGTGAGGGTCCAGGAAGGTGGCACATCTTCTAGAAGGGGTTACTTGTCCTACAAGGCATCTAGAGGTGTCTGGGTCTTCTGGACACCTTCCCTCCTACTAGAAGCAAGTTGAGGAATCTAGGAAGGGGAAGAAGCTTCTAGAGGAGGGAAGGGATGCCTTCCTAGGTGGGAAAAGGACAGCATACTAAGGAGCACTCTAGAAGCCATAGAATCTGCTAGGAAGCTCCAAATCTGGCATGCTTTGGTGTTCTGGAAAGCTTAGATCAGTGGCTATAAAATGCCACTGCTTGTGAGCCTTGATCAAGTGTTAATTCCCATCCAATTGAGGACAAAATTATTGCCTCACTCTCTGACCAGATTTTGCCATCCTTGGAACCAGTTGCCTCCATAGTTTCAGTCTCTCCAAAAACAGTTGGTGGTGTGAAACGGCCACTGCTAGGGACCCTCCAGGGTGCACACTCACCCTCAGGCCAACAGGAACCCCTTGGCCATCAAACAAGCTTTGTAGTGATCCAGTGTACCATCAGGCTTCACATTCTTGTAAAAGATCCACTTGGTATGTACAGCATTCCGCCCGGGTGGGAGGTCGACAAGCTCATAGAAATTGTGCTCACGTATGGCTCTCTGCTCATCCTTACAAGTAATATGCTACGACTATGTATACTCAGCAAAGAGTGCCTTCTTCAATGAGCTTGGATCAGGCGTTGTTGAGGGAGAGCTTAGAGTGGCGACAACACCCTCTTCCGGAGTCATTCTAACTACTACAAGGCCGGTTGTGACATCACAAGCGTCAGATAACTCTAGAGAGACCAACTCATGACCGACATGGCACGCTGGGTGCACCTTAGTGTTGTCCACCTGGACACGCAGGCCAAGGGCCTTCGTGCAAGGCTCGCCACTTCTAGCACTACGAATGGAGCGTCTTGGTGCCGAATAGAATGTCTATTGAGCCCTGGAGGCAAATTTCAGAAGAAAACCATCGTGTTCACGGGAGTAACCCAAAGCTGAGGTTCTGTAGCTGCATAGCAACCAGCTGGTCACAACCGCAGGGACTGAACGCTTGCAGGGAAGGGGAGAGCATGTAGGATGATCATGGACAGGTGCTGGCTTACGCGCCAGGAAAGCAGATGTAGGCTGAGGACCAGGTGTAACTGGTGAAATTTCCACAGGCATGAGACCAGGTGTGCCACAGGAAACCGGCATAGGTTGGGAAGCAGGTGTGCCAGAGAGGACCAGCACTGGCACGGAGGCAGGTGTGTAGGAAGGCACTGACATTGGCATGGGAGTAGGTGTGCTAGAAGGGACAGAGACTTGCAAGTGAGCAGGTGTTCTAGAAGGAATTGACACTAGCACAAAAGCAGGTGTGCCAGAGGGAGCTGACGGGCCCATTGGGCCAACAACCACAATGGCTGAATTTTCATCTGCTCGAGACCGGACCATAGGCGAGAAAACCTGAACAAAACCATTCGTAGGCCTAGACTCCCCCATCCACCAGGAAGCCATACCAATGGGAATGTGGTAAACGGGGAACAAAATACTGAATAGGTTGCTATGGGTGAGAGCCTCAAAGAAGAGAGCATCTCGTGACTCAATGTTGAGATGAAAAATGAGGCCCGAAAAGCACCAAGCATCTGGCCGCGGTGAAATACCAAGGACAACACACAGGCGACCTTGAGATGAGACCTTGGATCCTTGCCAGTCCTTGATGTACCAGACGTAGGCAAGTTCAGCTTGATGGCCGAACCACAGCTGGTACGATGAGACATGGTCCGTAAGAGGATGGTATGGTAGGCAGTTCTGGACCCACGTCATGTAGGAAAACCCGTCAAAGGTAAAGAACTTTGGAGACCGCATTTATAACATATGGCGTGGACCACATCTTCCATGGTGTGGTTCCAGTGCTTAGACACGCTGTGGTGTAGCGAGAATGGAGAGCAGGTGAAGAGTACTGCGCTCAATAAATGAGGTGTCCATCTTGCCTAAGAACTCACCACCACAATCCGGGAAGAACGTGTGGAGGGTGTGACGAGACTGACGCTCAGCCATCACCAGCCAGACATGGACTGCCAAGGGAGCAACATTCTTGTGGCGGAGGCTACATACCCACTTCATCCGGATAAAATGATCACTAAATGTGAGGAAATATCACCACCGATTTGAGAGAGACTCGACAAGGAGGGGACAGAGAAGGTCGGAGTGGACTAACTCAAACGGACGTTGTGCCTGGGAAGTGGAGTCTGGGTAAGTGAAAAAATGCATCTTACACTGAATGCAAAAGAGACAGGCAATCTTGGCCGGCTTCTCAAACGAATCCGCATGAAGAACAAGGGCTGGTTGGGTTCAAATGATCTGAGAAACAGTGTCTGAGATCACATTGTTGAAGATTTGCCCCTCTGCATGCCCAAGTGTGGCGCCGGGAGGCGCCGGCGAGCCGCCAGATAGAGGAAATTCCTCATCATTGGATCTGGCGTCTCGAGAATTGCTCAGATCCTAATGTGGAGGATTGCCCCTGAAATTTGATGAGTCTCTTAATCTAGTGGAAGTTGTTTGACTGGAATAGGACAATGAATGAGGGAGATATGGGCTTCCAAAGTTGGGGTGTGCGCAGCGACTCCAGGATCTGGCCGTGGTTCGACTGCTGGTGAATAATTGACCGGAACGAGTAAGAAAATACCATCTGGGGATTTTTCTCCGGAAGGACTGCCCAGGCGTTTGGTAGATGATTTGCCGGATTTCAGTAATGAAGTTATGTTACTGAGGGACCTGGCCAAAATCCTTGCTCGGAGTCCGAAACTTTGTAGTACAGCGTGTTACGCGGGGACAGTCGAAATTCTGACTGCAGGTTCGCGAACAGTTTTCGAACCACATCAATCCCCGTCACCAAACACGATGATTAACTCATCAAAACAGACCTTAAAGGCACGAGGGGCACCGCCACTACGCGTAGGGACACCTGCACCTCTGGAATAGCGTTTTGATGGGTCCTTGATGTGAGAAGGCGCCTTGGCGGGCGACGTGGTGGGCGCCAACGATGAGCGGCTGATTTGGGGTACTGCAATTTGGCTGACATAGTAGGAGCTACAGTGATCAAAATTGTGCACAGTTTGGTGCGTTGGAGAGCTCATGACTAGCCCTACAAATGTTTAGATCATGTCCATGTTAAAAACTAATGCAAAAACGTGTTATCCCCTTTCCGAAAGTGACTTTCTCACAACTGTCTTCCACTCCCAGAGCCATAGCCTGAGGCGACAAGAAAGCTCGCGCTTAGACTCAGAGCTTGCACAAAAGTAGCCTTGAACGTAGAAGACCAGCCATGTTGGAACTACATCCCAGTTTCCGACAAAGGGTCGTGAGCCCACAGCCCTGACCGGTCTATAAATCGCTTACGGCTTTCGCGGAGGACGGGATCGTCGATGGGGACGACATCGCCGTCAAATTCTGAGGTCCCGGAGTTGAAGACTGTGCAAATGGCATAGAAGGAGACGCAACCCACCCAGAATTATGCAGTTTGCCCTAGCTACGGGCTCTGGAGGAGGCAGTTTGAGCTGCTAGAGGTCATGAAGGAAACGGGAGTCCTCGACGAAGCGACAGTGACGAAAGCGCAGAAGGAGGCCTTCGTAAAGAAAAACACAGAGGCACTCATGCTACTGTTGTCCGGGATGGGTGAGTCACAGTGGGGCTACTTCCAGGGCTACAAGCTGGCGGTCATATCTTGGCAAAAAATCTGCGCCATCCATCAATCCAAATCGTTGGAGAACAAAATCTTTGCAATGAAGCGACACCTGACAGTGAGAATGGAGGAGGAAGATGATGTCATCACTACCATGCAGCAGATCGAGTCGCTCACCTCACAGTGCAATGACATGGGGTGGAAGATCGACGTGCAGCTGCAAGCAATTTCCCTCCTCATGACCCTTCCCAACAGTTGGAGCCCTCTCATCATAGTGTTGGGAGGATGGACAGAGGACAAGCTCACCTATGGCGCGGTCGTAGAGTACATCCGCAATGAGGTACAGGGACAGAGCTGCGTGGAGTTCTCGTCATCCTCATTTACCCTCGTCACCAAAACGTGTGGTGGTGGAAGCGGGGCCAAGGGAGGTGGTGGACATGGCGGCGGTAAGAAGGATACCAAGAAGGGTGCGTGCCGGAATTGCGGCAAGGAGGGCCACTAGGCCCGTGAGTTCACTCAAGAGGCAAAGGCCGGGAGCAAGATTGCAAAAGGGAAGAAGGCGCTCCTCAATGGCACTCAAAACCACTACCTCAAGAAGGCCAACGGACGATGCCTTGACTCCGGAGCGGAGGAGCATACCCACGTCGAGAAGGTGGAGTTCATCAACTACACCAAGTCCAGCAAATCCATGGTGGTCGCAAATGACAAGGTCTAGCCGGCGGCTGGCCAAGGAGACAAGGACGTGGAGGTGGTGGTTGGTGGGAAGCGGGTGCAGCACGCCATCAAGGACGTGCATCATGTACCCGGCTTGGCAGACATTCCAAGTGTTAGCCGCCTGACTGACAAGGGGTACGAGGTGCTTTTCAGGAGAACAGGGGCAGTCGTGCGGAAGGACGGTGGCGGCGAGCCTGTGTTAGAGGCTAAACACGAGGGAGGCCTCTACATTGTGGAGACCAAGGTGATCCCCACGCCAATAGATTCAGCAGACTTGCAGGAACGCACTGTCAACCTGGCCAAAGGAGGGGGAGCTGATTTGGAGCTCTGGCACCGACGAATGGGGCATTCCTCACCCGCACTTCTAAAGGAGATGGCAAAGCGTGAGCCGGTACGCGGCCTCATCATCAATGATGCGGAAGAGGCGACAGATGCAACAAAGAAAAAAAAGTGTAGGCCTTGCATCTTGGGTAAGGCACGGCACAAACCGTTCAACGAGAACGTGAATCGTGCCTCGGACCTACTGGAGATCGTGCACAGCAACGTGTGCAGACCATTCAAGACGCCGTCAAAGAGCAGCACGCATTACTTTGTCACCTTCATTGATGACTATAGCAGAGAACTCTACGTGTACTTCATGAAGCGAAAAGGCAAGGTCCTAGACCAGCTGAAGGAGTATGTCGTCGCGGTGGAGAGGTAGATTGATCGGAAGGTCATAGTGCTACGCTGTGATTACGGAAGAGAGTACGTGGGCTGTAGTGGATGGATGAAGTAGCAGGGCATAAAATAGGAACAAAAAATGCCACATTTGTCTCAATCAAATGGCGTGGCGGAGTGGGCAAACCAAACACTACTCAACATGGTACGGACCATGTTGGTGGATGCAGAATTATTGCAAAGCTTATGGGTGAAAGCTTTGCGTATGACGAGCTACACCATCATCCTCACCCCAACAGTAGTGTTGAAGGGAAAGAGTAGCTGGAAGACGCCGCGGTAGGTTTGGAGTGGGCGCAAGCCAAGTGTGGCACACCTGAAAGTCTTCGGGTGAAAGGCGCATGCAATGGTGTAGGCTAAGCTAGACCGCGACAACAAGCTAGAGCTGCGGGCAAAATTGTATCTCTTCATTGGCTATGAGGGTGCGCATAAGGCGTATCGGCTCTACAACATGCACAAGTAAGAGGTAATCCGCAACCGAGACGTCGAGTTTGACGAGTAGCAGAGCTACATCAGCAACAACGACGTGGGCATGATGGACTCTCCAAAGACAAGAGAGTGGTTCTAGCTCCTTGACTACGAGAAGGAGCCGGCGGAGGCCAAAGTTGAGGATGCGGCATCAGAGTGCGAAGGTACACCAGCGTTGGCAGCTGACGCAGAGGACACCGATGATGATCAAGCTGATGAGCAGATCCCTCGGAAGGATTCGGCGGATGAGGCACCAAGGGTGCCAAGGCGCGCACTCCCGGCATAGTAGGCATCGGACGTCGGTGGAAAATCCACCGGACGCGCTTGTCGTTCGGGTCGATATTGCACCGGAGCCTTGCAGAGCCGTCCGGCCAATGAATCACCAAAGCGTACTGAGTCGGAGGGATCGCAACAAAGTGATGTTGCGCCACCAAAACTATTGTGCCTCAATGGGAGGTAGCAAAAAGAGGAGAAGCGCTTCGACACAAGCACCGGTCGATGGATCGCCATGATGCGGTGCATGCTGGTTGCATCAACAAAGCCGACTATCGTGCAAGAAGCCCTTGCACAGCCCAAAGGGGATCAATGGTACGCAGCCATCAAATCGGAGCTGGTATCCATCACGGAAAACAACACGTGGGAGCTGATTGACATGCCAAAAGATATCAAGGTCATCGGCTGAAAGTCTGTCTTAAAGACCAAGTTCACAAATGAAGGTGTGATTGAAAAATACAAGACGCGGCTGGTGGCAAAGGGATACGCACAGCGTAAGGGCAATTGCAATGATGAGACGTTCACTCCCGTTGCCAAGTTCACAAGCATCTGGGCGATCCTTGTGTTGGCGGCCGTGACGGACGTGGAGCTCCACCAAATGGATGTGAAGACGGCCTTCCTCAACAGCATCATAGACAAAGATATCTACATGGAGGAGCCAGAGGGGGTGAAGGCAGCGAAGGGCAAGGTATTCAAGCTGCACAAGTCCTTTTGCAAGCAAAAACAATCGCCCAGATGCTGGTACCAACAAATGGAGAGCTTCATGGGGAACTCGGGTTCAAGCGCTGTGAGACGGATCACAGCGTGTATATGCGGCGTAACAGACACTTCCATCAGATCGTCGCACTCTGCGTGGACGACCTGATTTTGTGCTTGACGGATCTGCCGAGCCTACAACGGCTAAAAGAGCAGCTGAGCAGCAGATTTCAGATGTCGGACATGGGGGAGCTGGAGTACTACCTCGGGATGAGCATCACGCGGAACCTGAGCACGCTTGAGCTGGATCAGGCAAAATACATGGCCGAGGTGCTAAAGCGGTACGACGTGGAGGACTGCAAACTAGCTGGCATTCCGGTTTCCATGACCTGTGAACTAAGTGTGGCAATGGCGCAGCAAGCAAAAGAAGAGCGGGAGGATAGGGCAGGGGTGCCCTACCAATTGGCGGTTGTTAGCCACATGTATGCCATGATGGCGACTCGACCGGACCTGGCCTACGTGGTGGGCAAAGTGAGCAGATACGTGGCCGATGGAGGGCCTCTACACTGGCAGGCAGTCAAGCGCATCCTCTGCTACATGCAGGCAATGCAGTACGTGCCCTTGAGGTTCGACGGCAAGGGGCAGGCGGACCCTTTGCGTCTGGTCTGCTATACGGATGCATACTATGCTGGTGATGTTCACAAGAGGACGTCCACATCCAGCAACCTCTTCTTCCTCTCATGTGTAGTGGTCTCGTGGTGCAGCAGAAAGCAAGACTGTGCCACCACCTCCACAGTGGAAGCAAAGTACATCATGCTGGCTGAGGCGGTCAAGGAGGCGGTGTGGCTCCGCAGGTTGCTAGAGGAGCTGGACGTGTCGCAACAGGAGCCTACGGTGGTGCATGAGGACAACACTAGCTCAATCTCACTGACCAACAACCCGACGCTGCATAGGAGGACAAAGCACATCAACAAGCGTTATCACTACGCATAGGACATGGTTGAAAAGGGGCAGGTGGTGCTGTAGCACTGCCGCACGCACAACATGCTTGCAAATTTCTTGACCAAAGCGCAACCAGTGGACCGGCATGCATGGAGCGTGGCCAGGCTTGGGATGACCAGCTATGATGGGCTGGAGGATGCAGCGGAATATTAGTGAGAGAAAGTAGGAGCAGTGGACATGGCAGATGTAAGGGGGAAAATGTTGAACATTTCCCCCACAGCATGCCCACGGCGCAGGGAGGCGCCGACGAACCGGCAGAGAGAGGAAAATTCTCGTCCTTGGATCTGGAAACTCAAGGATTTTTCGGATCCTAATGTGAAGGATGGCCCCTAAAAGTTGACAAGTCGCTAATTCCGGTGGAAGTTGTTTCACTGGAATCGGACAATGAACAAGGGAGATATGGGCTTCCAAATTTGGGGTGTACGCAGCGGCTCTAGGAGCTGGCCGCGATTTGACTTCCGAGGTGAATAATTGAACTGAACGAGTAACAAAATGCAATCTGGGGATTTTGCTCCGGAAGGACTGCCGAGGCGTCTGGTGGATGATTTGCCGGATTTTAGTAGTGCAGTTTTGTTGTTGGCCAAAACCCTCGCTCGGAGTCCGAAACTCAGTAGTACAAGTTATTGCTCGGGGACTCAGTCAAAACTCCGAGTACAGGTCCGCGAACAGTTACTGAACCACATCAATCCCCATCACCAAACACGATGATTAACTCATCAAAACAGAACCCAAAGGCGCGAGGGGCACCGCCACTACGAATAGGGACATCTGCGCCTCTGGAATGGCGTTTTGATGGGTCATTGATGCGTAAATGTGCCTAGGCGGGTGACGTGGTGGGCACCGCCAACTGAGCAGTTGATTTGGGGTGCTATACTTTGGCTGACATAGCGGGAGCTACGGGGATTGGAATCATGCATGGTTCGGTGCGTTGGAGAGCTCATGACTTGTCCTAGAAATGTTCAGATCACGTCCATGTTAAAAAACTAATACAAAATCTCGTCATTCACTTCGCAAAAGTGACTGTCTCACAACTGTCTTCCAGTCCAAGAAACATAGTGTGAGGCGGCCCGAAAGCTCACACCTAGACTCAGAACTTGCACAAAAGTAGCCTTGAATGTAGAAAACCAGCCAGGCCACGTTGGAACCTAACCCCACTTTCTGGCACACATGACAAAGGCTGCGATGCATGCTACAAAACACACGCACAGATACGAAGGAGAGGAGGCAGAGGATGTGCAATGAGACACACAATATAGGTCATCAACAAATGATACACAAAGAACACTGGCACGAGTGTCGAGAGCAGTCATAGTGGTAGAGTCAGTGGAGTGCTCAATAGAGAGACCCATATTGATGCAAGCACAGAGAGAAAGTAGGCTGAGCTCAAGATCAGGGACAAAGGGCACATCAGAAATATATAAGGGGATGAATGGACCATTGAAACGCACCACCCCGATATCTTGGACAGGAAATGACTGACCAGACACTGTGCAAATAGACCAAACTGATGGAACGGGACCGAGCAACACGAAGTCATTATGGCAACTGGTCATGTGTTGGGTGGCTCTGGGGTCAATGATCCTAGTGCCACTCACCTGAGGACCTGACATTGACACAGAGTAAGAGGCCAACAGAGCACTCTACCTCTATTGGATGCTTAGCACAGGGCTCGGAACAATGATGAACAGCTCAAGTCTATGACTCATCAAGCCAGTATGTACAGTCAGGTCCATACTCATAACAAGCTGACTCAGCTCCCCCACAAACATCACTTTCCCTCCTTCCCTTGTGTGGTTGGTGCAATGCACTGAGCCCATTTTCTTGGGGTAGAGGGTGATGAGGAGGCAATGGTGGAGCTGGGGCTCGCGAACTGGGACAAAGGCATAAAAAAAGTCGCGGTCACTGCTGTAACAAGCAGGCTCGACTGATGTGAGACAGCGGCCTCATAACTGATGTCGCCTAGAGAAAGTAGCGCTGAGCCCAAGGAAGCAGCTTTAGTGAATGAGAAAACTTGGAGAGGGCCACTTGGTCAAAGCCTGTGAAGAGCTTCACATGGTCCAGATGCGCCCCCATCATGATGGTGTCATGGGCCCACAGTCGAGTCCCGCCACCAGCCCTAAGGCGTGCATAAAGGCGCATGGTACACCTCAAGTAGTCAGTTACAAGTTCTGTGGGACCCTCATGAAGGGAGTAGAACTCACATAGGCAAGCTGCCTTTGTGGCGTGGGTCTCCGCAGCAAGTAGTGTCAAGGCCAACTCCTAGCCCTCACATGGGTCTGCTCCAGTCCCGGTCCAAGTCTCACCAAGGAAGGGGCAGAGGTCGACCATGATCTCCCGTGACATGGCGTAGAGAAGGGCACACATTGATCTAACTAATGTCTTGGCCTAGTGAGCGTCGCACGTCTGGTACTAACTGTGGTAGTAGGCCCAGACACCCTCATAGTCGACTCACACCAGAAACAGGGTGTCCTGGTACTCAAAGTCCTCTTCGCTGGATCTGACATCGTGTTTTTGTTTCTTGTGCTCCATAAGACACAAACCAGAGGGCGAGTGGATGTGATGGACAACGTATGGTGGTCATTAGGGTTCGTCACACTCTCACATATCCAGTAGATGCGACGTGCCTGAAACTTCCAAGAAGCTTCATGCACTGCATAGGGACATCACATGTCTCAACTGTTGCTGGAAAAGGATGGACAACCCTATGCTGCATTCATGGAAGTGGACGTGGTGATGTGGCTGTAGCTTCCTTTGCAAGGGTGTCTCTAATGCTGCAATCTGCTATGGTGGGTCACTGTGGGTTGGTGGGTCCTTCCATGACTGTGGCTGTAGCAATATTCTCCCATGTGCAACCACTTTTTTGTCTCTGCCATGCATTTCAGCAGAAAATTGATGCCTCACTGTTTTTATATCATGAGAATTTACTAAGAAGCTTCCTATCCTTGCTGCTGCTGATGTGGCAACACTGTCCAGTCAGCTAGCGCACTACCAAGGAAGCATGTGCAAGAGATAACAACGGTTAGGCTAGGAAGATGCACAAAGTCTCATAAGCTCCAATATCTTAGTAATGCAGAGAAAGATGACAACTGACAAGCACATAGCATAAATACCTACCATGGCGCACACTGGGTAATGCATCCGACAGTGTTAGTTTGTCCCAAAAGCGGCGTAAAACCACTATTTTGATGGTAACTCTGCACATAGGCATCCAAATGCAACACCTTAGGAACCTAGAGATGTGGAATCTTGAGTCAGACGGTACGACTGGTCACACGCACAGGTCTGGAATTAATCAGTGGGAACACAATACAACACATACAAATCAGGCTCAAGGGCGAGTACATTGAGAAAACTCTAGCAACTGTAAAGAAACTGTATTGTACCCTAGCAAGTACTTGGGATACCATGGCAGCTGCCTAGCAGCTGCTGGTGGGTGGAGCCATCACCCGTTGGTGCTCCGGCACCAGCTGGATCCATGTCAGGGATTTGCATGAGCATGGACATGGCCAAGTGGTCACTGTAATCTGTACAGAGAGACAGAGATGACTCACATCACAACACCTGTCTAAACCCAGAGAACTATACCAAGTTTCTCAAGAAAGTAAGGAATGCTCACAAATGAGCACACACTATACATGAGCCTATGACGTAGCAGAAGCAATGTTGTGCTAGTCTAGAAAAGACCATTTTCTATTGCCTCACGCACTTGGACTGAAGTGGGTGGCTTGTTGCATCCAGACTTGGCGCTTGAGTAGCACTGGCTACTCAGCTGTGAGAGGGAAAACTTACACTCAAGACTTAGCGACAGAATTGCAGCTAAAAGTGAATAATAACCGAGTTAACAGCAAGAATGAGGTGTGATGTGAGACCCCTTCCACACTAATCTAGGCTCTCACCTCTGTGAGTCTTTTTACTTAATCTATAACCCATTTCAAGAGAACTCAGGTTTTTTCTGGCCTGTGGGGTTTTCTTGGTGAGCCGAACTAGAGGACGGACAATCCCAAACCTGGACGTAGTCTGTTTTCCCTAAAAATTGGACCAAACAAAAACATGCACGCTACAATAGCCGTCGTGCATTCAAAATCAGTTGAAAAATCACACATGAGAGTTATGGCTACATGAACCTAGGCAGACTCTATACTACCAAGAACATCCGTCCACAAGTGTGGGTGACATGAGCATCGATGGGTGTTGTGGATGGAGCTAGCCGTACATTGCTACCAAATGGGAGACTCCACATAGGGAGACGCCAGCCACACCACTCAAAATGGCACTATGTCCCCTCCATCGCTCAGCACCCACCGTCGTCAACGCCCACCAAATCAGTCGTCTGCATGAGCATGTACACGAGCCGACAGGTCACAGTACATACCATTGAGACAGTGCAGGAGCAAATCACAACAATTTCCCATGACCCGTGGGCATTAGTGTACATGCACTTATAGAGGTCATGCATCCACTATACACACGAATAGTCATGCTCCCCCATACCCTCATGCCTCTACCATCTAGCAAAGCTACAAAAGTATGATGATGAGCACATGAAGGATAAGGACAGAGAGGGAGCTTACGAATACATGACTGCGCACTGACAGATCCAGACCAGCTAGACTATTGGCTTTCTTGAAAGATCCGCATTTGACTGCCTTGGCCAGGAATTTGGCCAGTTGTCGTATAGTCTCGATCCACACAATCCAGATGCTGCCCTCATGCAACAATGTATGTACATAGTGATACTCCACATTTATGTACTTTCTGCATGTGTGATGAATGCCATCATTGTCTGTAATTCCCATGACACTCTCATTATCACAGTACAGTGTGATGGGCGATGCGGGTTAACAGAACTCACACAACAGACGATGGAGCCATACACTTTCACATGTACCAGCAGCCAATGCCACGTACTTTACCTTCGCAGTGTTGTGTATGATGCACCACTGTTTTCCACTCCACCACAAGACAGTCGTACCGTCGATGATAAAGATCCACCCAGTACAACTCGTATTTTCTATGCTCCCAGCCAGGTCACTATCGGTGTAGCCCTTTGCAACAACAGACAGCTGGTGACAAAACATCAGTCCATGAAGCGGGATGGAGATAGTGTGCTGCACCACACGCATGGCTGCAGCTAGGTGTAACTGGTGTGGAGACTGGGAGAACTAAGCCGACACAGTTACAGCAAAGGAAGTTTCTGGCCGCATGCTGGTGGCTAGGAACACGAGTGACCCAATGACACAAAGAAAATTAGTCACATCCACAACCAGACCAAGTGTGTCGGCATCAGAAGCTTTCAATCTGATCTGAATGCATGGGGTCATGAGCGTAGAAGCACTGTGTACAGTGGACAAGAGGTCCACTCCTTGTACCTACACAAAGCCCTTGGCTGTGAGCCAGGCTTTTCACTCTTCTAGTGTATTGTTTGGCTTCCTCTTTCGACGGAAAATCCACTCGGCCCTAGAGGCCTTCCATCCTGGGGACAAGTTGACCAGCTCGTACACATCATGCTCATTGATGGAAGCTAGCTCCTTCTTGCAAAAAGAATCCCACATAGCAGCATCAGGTGTGGCCCTAGCCTCACGGAGGCTATGTGGATTGGCTACCTGCAAAGATGACCTGACTGCCAATAGACGAGCGTTGCCAAGATACACTGAAGCACAAGACAGTAAAACAGAGACATCGACGTTGATTCTACTCAGAGATCAGGGGATAACCCAATGTGGATCCAGGATGAAGGTCTGCTGTGACGATGACGAGAGCAGTCAGACCCAATGTCTTTGTCCCTGAATCCCTACTCACCACAGCATGAGATGGGGGTGTGAGGCCGAGGGTAGTGGCCGAGGGTGGCTTGGTGATGGCAGAACACATGCCTGGTGGAGGTCCTGGGGTGTGTGGATGAAGATGACCACCAGGAGTGCATGAGTATGTCAGATCAGTAATAGACAAGTTGACTCATCTAGCTCAAGGAGGCAAAGACACGGCGCATTGCTCCACTAGAGTGATGAACTCAAGACCGAGAGAACTCCTGAACTGGTTGACTGAGCCAGCAACCTGAGTGACAAACTCTATAACCTGGGCGGTGGGAGTCAGCGGCCAAAGAAGTGGACTCACTCGCCTGGTCAAAGGAGTCAGTGGCTGAAGGGCTGGACTCAGATGCGTGGTCAGCAGCTGGAATAACAAAATCAGCCACTTGCCCTGGTATGGCGAGGGTGTCCGATGTGACTGGACGCATAGGTGATGCGGTAGAACCAGAGATTCTGGACACCAACGGACAAGGAGCAACGTCGCACACCGGTGTAGAATCTTTTCCACGCGATTGTGGAGACAGGCCCGGAAGGGTCCCGGTACGGAAAGACGGAGATCATGTGGAAAGAGCTCCTCAACAATACGTCACAAGAACTTATCATGCCGTGCCGAATAGATTCCATAAACCGCCAAGCCTTTGACTGACAAGACATCCCAAGAAAGGTGTAAAGACGACTACGAGGAGCTAGTTTGTCGTCCCGATGGTCCTCCGGGATGAGCATGTAATGACCACGCTCCGCAGGAGACTGGACAGGTAAGGGACCCATGAGGTCAGAGTGGACCAGGGCAAGTGGATGGGAGGCTTGGAAAGAGTGTTGGCTTGAGGGTGAGTGTGCACCCTGGAGGGTCCCTAGTAGTGGCTGGTTCACACCACCAACTGTTTTTGGAAAGACTGAAATTGTGGAGGCAACTGGTTCCAAGGATGGAAGAAAACTGGTCAGAGAGTGAGGCAATAGTTTTTGGCCTGAATTGACTGGGAATAAACAATTGATCAAGGCTCAGAAGCAGCAGATTTTTATAGCCACTGATATAAGCTTTCCAGAACACCAAAGCATGCCATGTTTGGAGCTTCCTAGCAGATTCTATGGCCTCTAGAGTGGCCCTTGGTAAGCTATCCTTTTCCCCACCTATAAAGGCATCCCTTCTTTCCTCTAGAAGCTTCTTCCCCTTCCTAGATTCCTCGGCTTCCTTCTAGTAGGAGGGAAGGTGTCCAGAAGACCAAGACACCCCTAGATGTCTTGTAGACCAAGTCACCCCTTTAGAAGGTGTGGCACCTTCCTGGACCCTCACTTAGCCTTCTAGAAACTCAATGAGGAATTCTAGAGGTTGAGTTAGCATCCTGGCATATATTTTCCACCTCCCTTGAGGAAGGGTAGAAATTCATCCTCTGGGACTTGAACCCGGGCCCCTATCTCTAGAGGTGGACACCATTAACGACTGAGCCACTTGTGATTGTCTTTCTGGTCTTCCTTTTTGGAATCACTCCTGCCATGGTGAGGAGCATCTCTCCAACAATCTCCTCCTTGCGCATCACCCATGGAAGTTGTCCATGCTCAACATGCAACTGAAGAGCCTTTCTCCTCATGGGAGGCGAGCTCATATTTTGTTACTCCCTCCCACTCAGCCCCATCCTTTAGGTGTAGTGCCTCCTTCATGTTCCTCTTGCGTGAAGAAGACTTGTGCGAACCCAGTCCAAATGCCCTTGTAGACATCATACCTCTTTGTCTTTCTTAACACACGGCTACTCGTGTGGGGCTGTTGAGGTGGTTGCTGTTGTTGCTGTCCCCTTTTGACACCATTCTCTCCAAGCGCCTGCTCCCCCACTCTTGGAGACCTTGGAGACATCGGTCGACTCCCCGCCTCCACGTCCATCTCTGGTGCTTCGGATTCCTCATCCGAACTGGCCGGAACAAATTCTGCCACTCGCCCATCCCCTTGGCAATCCTCTCCGGCTGGTGCTCCTCCAAGGATGTCACCCTCATTCACGTCCTCTGCCGTCTCCTCCTCAAGGAGTGGCAGCCACTCCCCCCATTTGGAGAGACCTGCCTCCTCGGCCGTCCAACGGCTTTTCTCGTCAATCGTGACGTCACGACTCCGCACAATCTGCTGTCTCCTTGGGTCAGAGAGCCGGTACGCCTTGCTTTCGATCTCATACCCAAGAAAAATACACCGGCGGGTTCGTGGATCCAGCTTGCTCTTTCCTTCACGTGCCTGCACAACCACATGTGCAATGTAACCAAACGTGCGGAGGTGATCCATTGTCGACTTCTTCCCACTCCACACCTCTTGTGGCGTCTTCCACGACTTTCTCTCCTTTTCCTTCAACGGCTTGGTTGGTGTAAGGTTCATTATGTATGCCATTGTCCGTGCCGCCTCCGCCCAATACTGTTGATGAAGGCCGGCGCCGCTCAACATGGATCGCACCATGTTAAGGATTGTGCAATTCGCTCTCTCTATGGCGCCATTCTACTGCGAGGAGCGTGGAGTTGTTTTCTACCACTCAATCCCCTTAATCTTCATTCACCCAAGGAAGCCCGCATATTCACCATTGTTGTGGCTCCGGAACGCCTTCACCTTCAACTTTGTCTGTCGCTCCACATCTGCCACAAACTCTTGCATGCATGCAACGACTTTGCTCTTCCGTTTCATGAGGTAGAGGTATAGTTTGCGGCTGTGGTCGTCGATGAAGGTGAGGAAGTAGTGAGCTCCACCAATGGAGCTCTCAAGTGGTCCACACATCTGTGTGTACCACTAAAAACTTTGTTGATGCACGCGTCCCCTTTGCCACAAACGGCTGCCGCGTTGATTTGACGATGACGCATGGCTCACACACGGTCTCCTTGGTTCCATCAAGGCCACTGATTTGGAGAACCCGCACCACCTCTCTCTTTGCCATCTCTTTCACCGTCGATATAGAAACATGGAAAAGTCGGCGGTGTCACAGGTCCAGGTCTCCTTCATCATTCATTGCAAGATTGGTGGCGTTGGACCCTGCCCGGCTGCCGAGGATCTTTGCATGTAACAGGTACAAGTCGTCCTCTCTGGCGTGCGCAATAACCCCGCCCTTGCCCTCCTTGCGGATGAAGGCCTCCTTCTTTGTGAAGAGCACCTCAAGTCCCCTGTCGGTAAGGCGGCTGACAAAGAGCAGGTTTGCCCCAAAGTTGGGCATGTGGAGCACATTGTGGATTATGCTCGTGACAGGTTTGCCATCCACAATGCACTCGATGCGGACGTTACCCTCACCGGCGACCACCTTTGTTTTGCTGTTGGCCACCGTCATGCTTCTCTCCGAGGCACCGTAGGTGACAAATATCGCCTTGTTGTGTTGCGTGTGGTAGCCTGATCCGGAGTCAATGACGGCAACTCCTGGATCCTTCAAGTTTGTGGAGTTGTACGCCATAAGGGCCTGCTTGTCTTTCTTCCCGCCCAGCTGCGACCGGTCTGGCTTCTTCTTGTGGCAGTTACGCGCATAGTGGCCCTCCTTGCCGCGGTTGAAGTACTCCCCCTTCTTGTCACCCTTCTTGGTGCCCTGTTTGGCTACCTTCCATCAGGTAGAGGTATAGTTTGCGGCTGTATTCGTCGATGAAGGTGAGGAAGATGAAGGTCGCCTCGGCCTCCGTTGTGAAGGTGAACCGTACAAGCTGAACTTGATGCCGCTGCACTCTCTCGACCGCCACGTTGCATCCACTCGATGCACACGTACTCAACAACCTTCGGGTACTTCAGCTTGTCAGAAGGCCAGCCACCAAGGACTGTGATCATGGGACTCCAACTGTCCGGCAAGGCCAGAAGGAGGATCATAGCTTGCAACTGAGAGTCAACCTCCCAACCAGTGGCCACACACTAAGGTGCGAGTGCCTCAATGTGCTGCATTATCTCCATGATGTTGTCACCTGTTGGCTCGAAGGGTGACGAGCTGTTTGAAGATGAAGAGCTGATTGGCAAGGTTGCTTGACTGGTTGATGGAGCAGATTTTTTACCATGCTTCTGCGGCTGGGGTGCATCCTTGGATGTGCCCAAGTTGTGGTGGACATAACGCGGACACAAGAAGCACCAACGTCTTTTTTTCGCGCTTCTTATATGCCTCCTTCACCTCAGCCATTGCAGTCTCCAGCAGAGTAGTCTCATCACCCTTTACGAGCTCAACCAGTCCCTTGTCGTCGAGGAAGACCTCAAACTGCCACGTCCACAAGGCAAAGTGTATCCCATCAAACTTAAGGACAGTACGGCTGCTCTCTTGTTTGCTGGTCGTCATGTCTTGCTGTTGGAATCGTGAACTCAAGCTGGCTTGGAACCCCTTAGAGGCGTGGGCCCATAACCCTTTGTTGACCTGAGGGTGAGTGTGCACCCTGGAGGGTCCCGAGCAGTCGCTGGTTCACACCACCAACTATTTTTGGTAAGACTGAAATTGTGAAGGCAACTAGTTCCAAGGATGGCGGAAAACTGGTCAGAGAGTGAGGCAATAGCTTTTGGACTGAATTTACTTGGAATAAACACTTGACCAAGGCTCAAACGCAGTGGAATTTTATAGCCACTGATCTAAGCTTTCTAGAACACCAAAGCATGCCACATTTGGAGCTTTCTAGCAGATTCTATGGCTTCTAGAGTGGCCCTTGGTAGGCTGTCCTTTTTCCCACCTAGGAAGGCATCCCTTCCTTCCTCTAGAAGCTTCTTCCCCTTCCTAGATTCCTCAGCTTGTTTCTAGTAGGAGGGAAGGTGTCCAGAAGACCAAGACACCCCTAGATGTCTTGTAGAACAAGTCACCCCTTCTAGAAGGTGTAGCACCTTTGTAGACCCTCACTTAGCCTTCTAGAAACTCAAGGAGGAATTCTAGAGGTTGAGCTAGCTTCTTGGCATCTATTTTCCACCTCCCTTGAGGCAGGGCAGATATTCATCTTTTGGGACTTGAACCCGGGCCCCTATCTCTAGAGGTGGACACCATTAACGACTAAGCCACTTGGGCTTGTCTTTTTTGTGTTCCTTTTTGGATTCACTCCTCCCATGGTGAGGAGCATCTCTCCAACAAAGAGGACACATGATACGAGGACCTATGTATCTTGCCCCAAGCGTATTGGATGCATTCAGTTTTGCAAGGGAAATGGAAAGTTGCTGCGTCAAGGCCAAGGGCAAGCTGTGTGTGGAGTATGCTCTAAACGGTAGAGCTGTGTACGTAGCACAAACGATGGTATAGGAGGTGTTACTCTTGGCGCAGGTACCTATGAGAGTGTCTGGCTGTGTCGTGTTGCAACAGCTGCGGGTTCCCATTCGTTGCATCACTCTTCATTGTGACAATCAAAGCACTAAAGCCATTGCTGGACATGATGGTATGCACCACACACGCACGAAGTACATCAATGTGGAGAATCACTTCATGCGTGAAAGAGTGGCTGCAGGTGATGTCCAGATCGTCCGAGTTGACACTCGACAGCAACGAGCTGACTTCCTCACTCAAGCACTCAACAACAACGGCTTCAAGGCAGTTGTGTTTTCTGGTGGTCCACTGTGTGTGTGTGTGATGCTCCTGGCTGAGCTTTCATGTTGTGTATCTGTACAGTCATGTGTAACATCTTGTAATGCTCATGTGTGCTTGTGGGTCTGTGATTGTGTGCATTGGCTGTGGGTCATGGGGGAGTGTTGGTCTTTGTCCCACAGACACGTCGTGACCTCTAGCCTTGCTGCACACTTATCACACTGTTGCAGGTGACTGACTTTGGAGGGGCACTGTCGCCGGCGCCACCGCCTGCAAGAAAATGCCACGTGGAAGGAGATCCAAAGTCACACTACATCTCTTAACTATTCGACGGCCTCCAGTGTTTTGGTGTCACTGCCACACGCTTGGGATGTCACGTTGCTCGCCTGGGAGTTGTGCCGGGTTTAATGGTAGGTGACTAGTGGACACCTTGGTGACAGGCTTAATCCAGAAGAGAAGTTGAGGGGATCGACTCCACGTGTAGCGTGGATAGCGAGCAAAGGGGAGCTCGCAACTTGCCCACTCGTTTATAGGTCTTGGTACGTCAAGCACCTCTGTCGACTGTGACTTGTGACTTGTTCCTTTGACTCCCGTGTGTGAGACTCACTTCTATGGTGTGTTGCCTATATTGACACGCATCACGCAAAGTCGCATGCACTCCCCTACACGACTTTTTACACTCACTGCACAAAGAGAGAGAGAGAGAGAGAGAGAGAGAGAGAGAGAGAGAGAGAGAGAGAGAGAGAGAGAGAGAGAGAGAGAGAG
>SZWC01009255.1:48830-58890 GCA_023375785.1 Penium margaritaceum | reverse complement strand
ACAAAGAGAGAGAGAGAGAGAGAGAGAGAGAGAGAGAGAGAGAGAGAGAGAGAGAGAGAGCGAGAGAGAGGGAGAAGGAGAGGGAGAGGGAGAGGGAGAGAGGGCGAGGGAGAGAGAGATGTTGGTTTTTGTCTCACATCTCTCACTTGTACTGTGTTGTGTCTTCTCAGCTTGTGTACATTGGCGTACAGACGACTGACGGCGAGACGCGACGCTGATGGCGTGTCGTCCGGTGGAGCCGACACACGCTTAAGCCTACTCGTAGTTTGTTGGAGCCTCCTCCCTCCCTTGTGCTCAGCTCCATTGCCAGATTTCCTCGGCAGTCGTGCCGAAGGTAGGCACACGTCCAGCGCCATGTCTAACTACAGTGTTGCATTCGCAGTGCTATGTCATGCCTATGGTCTAAGTTTCATGATTTTCTGGCACTGTCGGGGATTAGCGTAGACGGGTTTAGGTAGCCATAACTCCTCACTGCTGTTTTTCTAGCTGATTCTAACTGCACGATAGCGTTCGTAGCATGTGTATTATGGTATGGTCCAGGTTTCAGGCGAAACGGACGACGCCCGGGTTTGGGCTGTCGGCTGTCTGGCAGGGCTCACCGACAAAATCTGCCTGCCTGAAAATAGAGCTATTTTCTGATTGGCTGGTGAACTGATTAACAAGTTCTACAGAGCTGGGGGAGGCTAGTTCTTGGAGGGGTTTCCCATTGTGTCTCATTCTTGTTTCTTATTCAGTCACCTCCAGTTTTCAGCTGCTTTCTGGCGCTAACACTGGCGCGCGCATCTTTGAGTATTAAACCCAGAGCACTCAGACTTAGCGGAAGACTAAGCAACGAGCGTGGAAGCCCGCACGCTGCATCAACAACACAACTGCCCCAAACTGCACTTTAGAATAGTTTCCAGCTTGGTATCAGAGCCATAGCGCAGCTGCAGCAGCAGACAACTCGTGTACCAAGGGAAATGCTGCAGGTATTTTCCAAGCAGCATTGACCGGCCTTGTGGCGGCGTCAGATTTTTTTCCACAGCCACTGGGCCATGGAAAATGCTGCCGGATTTTTTTCGACAGCATTGACCCCCACGTGTGACGCAAGGAGGTGAGCGGCAAGCCGCGTCAGGCACCTCCTGGCGACGACACACATGGCGACGTCAGCCAGGTGCAATGACTAGTAGCAACGTGCAGTAGTAGCAGCAACTTGCAACATCAGCGAGCAGTGGCAGCAGCAGCTGTGCGTAGCAGCAGCAGCCGGCAGCAGCAGCCGGCAGCAGCAGTAGCAGCAGTCCATGACAACAAGCAACAGCAGTAGCCAACAGTAGCAGCTCGTAGCTTCAACAATGCGCAGCAGCAGCGAGCAGCGGTAGCACCCGGCTGTAGCAGTAGCAGCAGTGAGCAGCATGAGCAGCCGGCTGCGGCAACAGCAATAGCGAGCAGCAGCAGCAGCAGCAGCAGCCCACGACAGCAACAGCAGCAGCGAGTAGCAGCCAGTAGCAGCCAGCAGCAGCCAACAGTAGCAGCTGAAGCAGCGGCCAGCAGTAGAAGCAGCTGCAGCTGCTTGCAACCCGTTGCTCGTAGCAAGCAGCGAGCTGCTCGCAACGAGCTCGCTGCTCGTAGCTCGCAGCGAGCAACGAGTGGCAAGCAGCGAGTGGCGAGAAGCCAGCTCACTATGATGAACAAAAGGAAAAAAAGGGGAAAACACAAAGCATCCCCCACCCCGCAGGCAGCCCTACAGTGGCTGCAGCCACCACCACAGCCGCTGTAGTAGCCACAGCAGCCAGAGTAGTACGCAGTGGCTCAGCGGCAGCAGCAGCAGTAGCAGCAACTGTTGCTGGAACAGCAGCCGCAGCAGCAGCAGCAGTAGCAACAGCAACAGCAATTGCAACAGTAGCAATAGCAATTGTAGCAGTAGTAGCAGTTGTTGCTACAACAACAGCCGAAGTAGCAGGACTACCAGCAGTAGCAGTAGCAGCTACAGCAGCAGACCAGCAGTAGCTACAACAATGGCAACTGACGCAGCAACGGCTCCAGCAACTGCCGCCACTCACGTCAGCCATCCTCAGCTGACGTCACTGCTGATGTCACTACTAACATCAGCAACAACAACAAAAAACCATACAATCCTATGGATAACGCAGCTGCAACTGTTGGAGCCATCCATCCTAGGCTAACGTCACTGCTGACATCATTGTTGACATCAGTATCACAAAACAAAAAAGCGAGGGAACAAGGAGAGGAAACAAAACATCATGGCAAAGAATGAAGAGGGGTCCTCCTCTATTGGAAGACCCCCCTGCCAGCAACAAGTGCAGCAATTGCAGTAGCAGTAGCAGTTGCCGCCGTTGTAATAGCACTAGGAGTGGTAGTAGTAGCACCGGTGGCAAGAGCACCAGCAGCATCAGCAGCAAAAAAAGCACCCACGACAGAAGCAACAGTCGTAGCCACAACAGTGGTAGCACCAATAGCATGCTGGCTTGGTCGAAGGTCATGCTCACATGACAGATCAACTCGTCGCTTTGTGCCAGCAACTCGCCACGATGACATAGTAGCTCGCGACACTGCAGTTGTAGGCACCATTGTCGCAACAGCAGGCGCAGCATCAGCATCAGCAACTGCCGCCACGACACCAGTAGCAGCACCCGCAGCAGCAACAGTAGCAACGTCAGCAAGCATCCTTTGTTCTACCCGAGTACATGAGCCGCTGCGATATCCTACGCCACGTAATACCTGGCGCAGCAAGACACCCAGGGCGAGCAGCTGACGATGACGTCAGTCCAAGGCCCCACTTTGGGTGCTGGCCACAGAGCAAAGGACTTCAAAACTCTGCTATCGTCGCTTTAGGCTGGCGACCAATTCTGAAGCTAGGAGCTCAGCTTCCGGATCTCGGCACAGGGCGAGATCTTATGGCCCTAGTATGTCCTACCCTTTGACTCCACCCAGGCCGACCAGGTGTATGATGCTGGTTGCGTTGTGCAAGCCCTCGTCCCTAGAGCCCGTCCAGCTCCACGCCTTGCCATTGAGCCCTTCCTCGGCGACCTCACCACTGGTGCTCTCCCTGACCCGGAAGCAGCGTGGCACGTACTCACGTGCCCTCATTACCTTTCTAGTGACGCCAAGACCAGCCGCCTGACCCGGGAGTTCAACTCCCTCCGCATGGGGGAGACGAAGACAGTCACCTCCTATTGGCAGCGTGTAGAGGACATCAAGTGCTGCCTCGGAGATGCCGCATCACCCCTTCTCTCCGCGCTTTTGACTATCAAGCGTGGTGCCACTGACCCCTTCTCCGACGTCTTCGTCCATTACTCTGTGGACGTCCTCACCGCGATGGTTATCCAGGGTACCCTCATGCCCTGGGCATACGAGCTCTCCCTCCGCATCAAGGAGGCTCGTCAGGAGTCACACATCCATCGCACAGAGCCCCTGGTCTCTCGTTTCGTCGCCTCTGTGGCCGTTTCTGGCCCAGCAATAGCAATAGCGTCTTTCAGCGCTATCTCGTCTGGCAAGAAGAAGCGCAGGGGCAAGAAGGCCAAGGGCCCTTAGCAGCATTCTACCGGATCCGGCGGCGCCAACCTCGTGTGCCACAGTTGTGGCCAGTCCTGACATGGGTGGTACACGTGTCCGCTCTCGACTGACGAGGCTCACGTCATGGCCCCCATGCGTCGCCTGCGTGAGAGTCGCCTTGCCACCACTTTTGTCACCGTCCCTGCTCCTAATGCACTTGCGCCGCTCGCAAAGGCCCCACCACAGTATCTTTCACAGCAATCCGCACCCGCTCCTCCATCATCGGTGCCTCCAGCAATATCTTCCTCCTCCTTCCTGGACTCTGGTACCATTACATCACATTTTGCCTACTCCGTCACACCCTCCAACCGCGAGCATCAGCTAAATTAGTTCATCGCACTTCAGCTCGGCCTTCCTCGCCCTCCTCCACAGGGAAGTGTGAGTTGTGTAGTCGCTAGTTCCTCCCTACCTTGTATGACAGAGTCTGCACTACGGTCGTGTCATGTATCCTCATCCACACCATCCACTGTCATGCCTTTCCCACCCGCTCCTCTTCATGATGACGCCGCCTGGTTGGATGACTGGCAGTCCCGGTTCGCACCTCCTTCCACCGCATCAGCGTCGCTTGCCCATTGCCATGTTATTGTCAGCGACCTGGCCATATTGGTCTTGGATCCGTCAGAGACCTCCATCATCGACTCCAAGGCCACGCATCACATGATGGCCTCGCGTGAGGCGTTCATTGTCCTTGGTCTCATCACCAATATCATCAGGGTTTGGACGTGTCAGGATGAGATCCGCATGGTGCAGTCCCGACGTTGGTCTGATAGGCTCTATTGGTTCACATCTACTGTTTTTGGCGAATCTGAGACTGAGCGTGAGCTTTCTGGTCGCCTCACGCTATGTGAGCAGGAATTTAGAGACAGACAGTTTGCGAAGGGAATAACGTCATTTTGCGTTACTGTTTGAACATGAACATGATCACAACATTTATATGGCTAGTCATGAGCTTTCCAATGCACCAAACCGTGTGCGATTCGGCCAAGCATAGCCCAAGTTATGCTTGCCGAAGCGCAGGTCTCACCCACCACAGAAACGCCTAACGCCTCCATGGTGCACACACGCCGTGGCGCCTTCCTTCACGAGCGAAGCGCCTTTCCCAAGGCGCAGATCCTCTTGCACGTGGTGTAGGGGTCTCCTGCACTGTTTTCACGCACCCTACCCACTTTTGGGTCGAGTTTGGTGATGAGGTGTGACGAGGTTCGAAACCTGTCCGCGGACCTGCAGTCAGAATTTTGACCAAGTCCCCGAGTAACAAAACGTACTATTGAGTTTCGGACGCCGAGCCATGATTTTGGCTGTCCCTCAGTAACAACCTGCACTACTGGATCCGGTGGATGATCCGCCGGATCAGGTGGATCATCCACCGGACGCCTCGGCAGGCCTATCGGAGCAGTTTCCCCAGATGGTAGTTTTGTTACTCGGTCCGATCGATTATCGATCAGATTTCGAGTCGCAGCCGGCTCCCAGAGCCACTGCGCATACCCCAACTTTGGAAGACCATATCTTCCTCGATACTTGTCCGAATCCGGCAAAACAACTTCCACCGGATTGAGCAACTTGTCAACTTTTAGGGTCAATCCTCCATTTTAGAATATGAGCAATTGTCGAGTCTCCAGATCCGTCGGAGCGGCGTTTTCACTTTCTGGCGGCTCGTCAGCGCCTCCTGGCACTGCACTTGGGCATGCGGAGGGGCAATTTTTTAACATTTTTCCCTAGCACCTGCCATGCCCGCTGCTTTTTCTTGCTCTCACTCATCTTTTGCTGTGCCCTCCAGCCCATCATAGCTGGTAATCCCAAGTCCGGCCACGCTCATCGCATGCCGGTCCGCGGGTTGCGCCTTGGTCAAGCAATCTGCAAGCATGTTGTGCGTGCTGCAATGCTGCAGCACCACCTGCCCCTTTTTGACCATGTCCCGTGCGTAGTGATAACGCACGTCAATCTGCATCATCCTCCTGTGCTGCGTCGGGTTGTTGGTCAGCGAGATGGAGCCGGTGTTGTCCTCTTGCACCACCGTAGGCTCCAGCTGTGGCACGCCCAGCTCCCCCAGCAACCTGCTGAGCCACGCCGCCTCCTTGACCGCCTTGGCCAGCGCGATGTACTCAGCTTCCACTGTGGAGGTGGCGACGCAGTCATGCTTCCTGCTGCACCACGAGACCGCTGCACCAGCGAGGAAGAACAAGTAGCCGGATGTGGACTTCGGCTTGTCCACATCCCCAGCATAGTCTGCATCTGTGTAGCAGCCCAGGCGTAAAGGGTCCGTCCGCCCTTTGCCGTCGAACCTCAGGCGCGCGTGCCGCGTCGCCTGTAGGTAGCGGAGGATGCGCTTGACCGCCTGCCAGTGTAGTGGCCCTGGATCGGGCACGTACATGCTCACTTGGCCCACCGCGTAGGCCAGGTCCGGTCGAGTCGCCACCATGGCGTACATGAGGCTGCCCACCGCCCATTGGTACGGTACCCCTGCCATATCCTCCCGCTCTTCTTTTGTTTGCGGCGCCATTGCCGCACTCAAATCACAGGTCATGGAGATAGGACTGCTCACTGGTTTGCAGTCCTCCATGCCGTACCGCTTCTACACCTCGGCCACATATTTGGCCTGCCCCAGCTCAAGCGTGCGTGCCCTCCGGTTTCGCGTAATGCTCACCCCGAGGCAGAACTCCAGCTCCCCCATGTCCGACATCTGGAATCTGCTTCTCAGATGCTCTTTCAGCTGTTGTAGGCTCGGCGGGTCTGAGGAGCACAAGATCACATCGTCCACGTAGAGTGCGACAATCTGATGGAGCTTCTTGCTGCGCCACACGTACACACTGTGATCCGCCTCACAGCGCTTGAAGCTGAGTTGTGCCATGAAACTGTCCATCTGTTGGTGCCAGCATCGGGGTAATTGTTTTAGCCCATACAAGGACTTCCGTATCTTGCACACCTTGCCCTCCAGTGCCTCCACCCCCTCTGGCACCTCCATGTAGATTTCCTTGTCGATGATGTCATTGAGGAAGGCCGTCTTTACGTCCATTTGGTGGAGCTCTATGTCCTTCGCGGCTGCCACCGCAAGGATCACCCGGATGCTTGTAAACTTGACAACGGGGGCGAACGTCTCATCATAGTGCTCACCCTTATGCTGTGCGTACCCCTTCGCCACGAGCCGCGCCTTGTACTTGTCAACCACACCTTCCTCTGTGAAATTTGTCTTGAAGACCCACTTGGAGCCGATGACCTTGGCATCTTTTGGCCGATCAATCAGCTGCCACGTGCCGTTTTTTGCAATGGACACCAACTCTGACTTGATGGCCACGTCCCACTGCTTTCCCTCGGGCCGCGCAAGCGCCTCTTGCACAGTCGTCGGCTCCGTTGATGCAGCCAGCATGCACCGCGTCATGCCGATCCATCGACCGGTGCCTGCGTCGAAACGCTTCCCCGCTCTCCGCTGCCTTCTGCTGCGGTGCGGCAGTCTTGGGGGCGTCTCGTCGCTCTGCTGCGATCCTTCCGACTCAGCCGGCTCCGGTGAATCATCGACCGTACGGCTTCCCAAGGATTCCTCCCGCTCCTGTGAACCACCAACCGGACGGGCGGCGTGTCCGGAGGATTTTTCTCCGACGCCTGACGCGAACTCCACCGGGAGTGCGCGCTCCGGCACCCGCAATGCCTCCTTCGACGGATCATTCCACCAGATCTCCAGCCCAGCTACATCGTCATCGGAGTCCTCCGCGTCGGCTGCTGCACCCGCTGCACCGCCGCGCTCCGACGCCGCATCATCGACCTCTGCGTCCGCCGGCTCCTCCTCGTAGTCAAGGAGCTGGAACCACTCCCCCTGTTTTGGAGTGTTCCCGACGCTCATGTCGTTGCTATTGCTGCTGAAGCTCTGCTGCTCGTCAAAC
Organism: Penium margaritaceum; assembly: GCA_023375785.1. NCBI lineage: Eukaryota > Viridiplantae > Streptophyta > Zygnematophyceae > Desmidiales > Peniaceae > Penium > Penium margaritaceum. The sequence continues at coordinate 51,463 of SZWC01009255.1, read as the reverse complement.
TCGACATAACAGCTGTAGATGATCTCTTGTGTGCGCGGGTCCCAAAGTCGATATGCCTTTTGCGCGCTCTCGTAGCCGAGGAACAAGCACGGCTTCACCCACTGTTCCAGCTTGCTGTTGCGTCGTTGCGCCGCCTGAACCATCGCGTGTGCCTTGCACCCGAACACCTTCAGGTGTGCCACGTTTAGCTTGCGCCCACTCCAAACCTCCTGCGGCGTCTTCCAGCCGCCCTTGCCCTTCAGCACCGCTGTTGGGGTGAGGTTGATGGTGTAGCTCGCTGTACAAATAGCCTCCGCCCAAAAACCTCGCGGCAACCCCGCATCCACAAGCATGGTCCGCACCATGTTGAGCAGCGTCTGGTTCGCCCGCTTCGCCACTCCGTTGGACTGCGGCAAGTACGGCGTAGTGGGTTCCCACTTGATGCCCTGCTGCTTCATCCACCAGCTACAGCCCACGTACTCTCCGCCATTGTCGCTGCGCAGCGCTCAGACCTTCTGGCCAGTCTGCCTCTCCAGCGCTGCGACATACTCCTTCAGCCGGTCTAGGACCTCACCCTTCCGCTTCATGAAGTACACGTAGAGTTTTCTGATGCAGTTGTCAATGAAGGTGACGAAGTATCTCAAGCCGCTGTTTGACGGCGTTTTGAACGGTCCACACACGTTGCTGTACACGACCTCCAGCAGGTCCTTTGCGCGAGCCTCGTTCTCGTTGAACGGCTTGCGCCGCGCCTTGCCCAAAATGCAAGGCTCGCACTTTTGTGTGCTGCTGCATCTGCTACCGCGTCTGCACCGTTGATGACGAAGCCACGGACCATGTCGCGCTTCGCCATCTCCTTAACGGTTGCAGGAGCCGAATGCCCCAACCATCGGTGCCAGAGCTCCAGATCAGCGCTTTCTCCCTTGGCCATGTTGACGACGCGCTCTTGCGAATCTCCTGCGTCAGATGCCGCGGGGACCACCTTGGTCTCCACGATGTAGAGACCACCCTCGCGCTTTGCCTCCAGCATGACCTCGCCGTCGCCGTCGATGCGCACCACTGCGCCTTTCCTGCGGAAGAGCACCTCATATCCCTTGTCCGTCAAGCGGCTAACACTCAAGATGTCAGCCAGGCCGGGGACGTGCTGCACATCACAGATTGTGCACAGCTCCTTCTTACCGCCCACCACGACTTCAACCTCCACGTCACCTTGACCAGCCGCCGGCTTGACTTTGTCGTTCGCGACCACCATTGACTTGGAGGACTTCTCGTAGGTGACGAACCCCACTTTCTCGACTTGGGTGTGCTCCTTGGCCCCGGAATCCAGGCACCACCTGTTGGCCTTCTTGAGGAAGTGGTTCTTGTTGCCGTTGAAGAGCAACCTGCCCTTGCTGTTTTTGCCGCCGGTCTTCGCCTTCTCCGGGCATTCACGGGCCCAATGGCCCTCCTTGCCGCAGTTGCGGCACGCACCTTTCTTGGCGCCCTTCTTGCCGCCGCCCTTTCTGCCACTTCCTTGGCCCCCACTTCAGCCACCACGTGTTTTGGTGACGAGGGCTGATGAGGAAGATGAGGACTTCCCGCAGCTCCGGTGTGCACCTTGTTGCGGATGTACTCTGCGCACGCGCCATAGGTGAGCTTGTCCTCCGACCATCCTCCGAGGATGGTGATGCGTCGGCCCCAACTGTCAGGTAGGACCATGAGGAGGGCCATCGCCTGCAGCTGCGTGTCATGCTTCCATCCCACGTCATTGCATTGCGAGGCGAGCGACTCGATCTGCTGCATGGCGGAGATGATATCATTTCCCTCCTCGATTCTCACCATGAGGAGCCGCTTCATCGCGAAGATTTTGTTCGTGAGCGACTTGGATTGGTGGATGGCATAGAGCTTTTGCCAAGCTTTGGCTGCCAGCTTGCAGCCTTGGAAGTAGCCCCACTGCGACTCGGCTGTCCCGGACACCAGGAGCATGAGCGCCTCCGTGTTCTTCTTTTCGAAGGCCTGCTTCTCCGCGTCTGTAGCAGTCGCCTCTGTGAGCACCTCCTTTCCCAACATGACATCCAGCAGCCCCTTATACGAGAGGTGCAGTTCAAACTCCCACCTCCATAGCCCGAAGCCCGGGCCGCCTGCATAATTCTGAATAGGCTGCGTCTCCTTCTGCGCCATGTGCGCAGTTGCTACTCGGACAAGTTCTCAGAACTTCACAGCGACCTCCAAGATGACGATCTCGTGTCCTGCGGAAGACGTGAACGTTGGAGGCCTTCAGACCCGTGGGCCCATAACCCTTTGTCAGGATGAGATGCGCGTGGTGCGGTCCCGGCGTTGGTCTGATAGGCTCTATTGGTTCACGTTGTCAACCGGCCTGAGGCAAACGGACTAGAAAACAGGGCCGACACAACAGCACCTGCCGTCCGCTCCTAGCATTTCAGTTAGGAGAAGATATCACCCTCAGGATCACGGTTCCACACTGAGCAGTTCCTAGGCAATCACTTGCTAGCAACTGTGTCCACTTAACACTTGGTCACTTTTGCGCGAGGTGCTTGTCAAAGACTAACTCCTGGGGCTTAGACCAACCAGTGTCTTCTTTATACTGTTCCTTAGTTGGAAAACTCTGTGAGGAGCATCTAAGGCCAGATTGTGTAATTAGAATGAGGAATGAGCCT
>SZWC01009255.1:18897-43534 GCA_023375785.1 Penium margaritaceum | reverse complement strand
GGACCTGTTGTCCCTAAGTCCAACATGCTATCCGTTGCGCTACACTTCTGGTGTCTCGCTTGGACTTGCACCACGAACAAGGTTTGGGGGACTTACTCCAAGGGAGCAGTGCATGCCCAACCTGTCCGTCAACCCATAGCACTGGCCATGGGGCATAGAAGAACAACACACGTCTAGTGTTTTGGGCGAATCTCAGACTGAGCGTGAGCTTTCTGGTCGCCTCACGCTATGTGAGCAGGAATTTAGAGACAGTCAGATTGCAAAGGGAATAACATCGTTTTGCGTTAGTTTTTGAACATGGACATGATCAAACATTTATAGGGCTAGGCATGAGCTTTCCAACGCACCAAACCGTGCGCGATTCGGCCAAGCATAGCCCAAGTTATGCTTGCCGAAGCGCAGGTCTCACCCACCACAGAAACGCCTAACGCCTCCATGGTGCGCACACGCCGTGGTGCCTTCCTTCACGAGCAAAGCGCCTTTCCCAAGGCGCAGATCCTCTTGCACGTGGTGTAGGAGTCTCTTGCACTGTTTTCACGCACCCTACCCAGTTTTGGGTTGAGTTTGGTGATGAGGTGTGACGAGGTTCGAAACCTGTCCGTGGACCTGCAGTCAGAATTTTGACCAAGTCCCCGAGTAACAAAACGTACTCCTGAGTTTCAGACGCCGAGCCATGATTTTGGCTAAGTCCCTCAGTAACAACCTGCACTACTGGATTCGGTGGATGATCCGCCGGATCAGGTGGATCATCCACCGGACGCCTCGGCAGGCCTATCGGAGCAGTTTCTCCAGATGGTAACTTTGCTACTCGGTCCGGTCGATTATCGACCGGATTTCGAGTCGCAGCCGGCTCCCAGAGCCGCTGCGCACACCCCAACTTTGGAAGGCCATATCTTCCTCCATACTTATCCGATACCGGCAAAACAACCTTCACCGGATTCAGCGACTTGTCAACTTTTCCTCCATTTCAGGATCTAAGCAATTGTCGAGTTGCCAGATCCGCCAGAGCGGAGTTTTTGCTTTCAGGCAGCTCGTCGGTGCCTCCCGGCGCCGCACTTGGGCATGCGGAGGGGCAATTTTTAAACAAGACGGGCTATGGTGAGGTATTACCTATTTTTGTGTCGGCATCGTTCGTTTCCGTGGTCCTGCTGGTGATGTCTTTTTGACTGATGTCCTCTTTAGCCTTGAGCTCAGCCTCGTGTCTGTCACCGCCCTTGATCGCATGAGCATGGGCGTTCTGCACTCGCGTGGTACGGGTATTGTGTCGTTGCGTCTATCAGGCCATGTCATTTTGCGTTCTACCACCCGTGGAAATTTGTGGCACGTATCGCGCCTGTCCGCTTCTACCTCTGTCCCCTCCTCATCGGCCGACAGTGGCCACGTGTTTGTTACTAGCACACTATCTCCACAATACATACGTCTCTTGCATTGCCGCCTTTGTCACGTCTACTCTTCCGCTGTTGACAGCATGCTTTGTACGTAGGCAGCCACGTGCCTTGACCCAGCCTCCTTCCTCTATCGTGTCCCACCAAGTGCAATGATTGCGTTCAGGGAAAGATGCACCATTCCACCTATCCCCCCTCTGCCTCTCGAGCGACCGCCCCGCTTGACTTGGTCCACTCTGATATCATGGATCCCCTCCCAACAGAGTGAGTCGGCAAGCACGGTCGTTATATCCTGACACTCATGGATGACTACTCTCACTATCACTGGGTTTTCTACCTTCGGTAGAAGAGAGACGTTGCTCCCACCATTCGGGACTGGCTTGTCCATGCTGGACGCCAGTGTGGTCGTCCCCTCCGCCGTTTCTGTTCCAATCACGAGGATGAGTTTCTGGGGAAGACCACACTCTTCCTCCCTTCCCGTGGTGTGCATCATGGGACGTCGGTGCCTTACACGCCTGCTCTGAAGGACATCTCTGAGCGCTAGAACCGCACCATGGCCGACTCCGTCCGCACCATGCGGGTCGGATTGAGCATCTTTGACGACTTCTACTTTGAGGCCATAACCTACATGATGTGGGTCTGGAACCGGATTCCCCACGGCCCCATTCCGCATTAGTCCACACTATACTAGCACTGGTTTGGAGAGCGAGCCGACCTGCGTCCGGCCCGAGTCTAGGGCCCGTAGGTCCGTCTGCGTCGGCTGCCTCTTCCGTGTTCGCCAGCCCCTCGGGGCCGGCTGCCCCATCTGTATCCGATAGCCTCTCAATGTCGACTGCCCCGTCCGTGTCCGCCAGCCCCTAAGGACCGGCTGCCCCATCGATGTCTGACAGCCCCTTAGGGATCCCATCTGTCTTCGACAACCCCTTAAGGCCGGCCGCCCCGTCCGTGTGTGCCAGCCCCTCACCCTCGGCCACTCAGTCCATGTTTGCCAACCCCTTAGGGCTGCCTGCCCTGCCCTTGTGCGCCAGCCCCTCACAGCCGGCTGTCCCGTCCGTTTCCACCAGCTCCTCAAGGCCGGCTGCCTCGTCGGTGTCCGCAAGCCCCTCAGAGCCCGCTGTCGCGTCCGTGTCCACCAGCTCCTCAAGGCCGGCTGCCCCGTCCGTGTCCACTTGCCCCTTCGGGCCAGCTGCCTCGTCCGCGTTTGCCAGTCCCTCAGGGCCAGCTACCCCGTTTGTCTCCGCCAGCCCCTTAGGACCGGTTGCCCCGTCCGTATCGGCATGCGCCACACATGGTCCGGGCGAGAGCCATAGACACAGGCCAATTGTGAGCACTCAGGCCACCTCCTCACGTCTTCTCGCACCACGAACCCCTGTCATCCCACGAGGCGCCTGACCTCATGTGAGACCCACTTCCACAGTCGTGAGTGGGGACCCCAGCACCAAGGCACTTGACTTGGCCACACTGTGAGTCATCACTAACCTACATCTAGGGTTAGCTCTGGGCTATTCCTTGCTCCATCAGGAGTACCGGTATGTCGTTGCGGCCATGCTCACACAGATTCCACCAGGGGCGTAGGACGTGCACACCCTCACTGTCCGCCCCACAGAGTGACCAGAGGACCCACCTACCCTGCGTGAGGCTTGGGCTTCTCCCGAGGCTGCTCACTGGGAGGCTGCATGCGCCGACGAGCTTGCCGCAATTCGGCAACATTACGTCTATGAGCTCTTCGACCTCCTCTCGAGTTGTAAGGCCATTGGCGCCAAATGGGTTCTCCGGCGTAAGTGGAAACTAGACGGATACCTGGACAAGTTTGAGGCCCGTCTCACAGCTAAGGGGTTTGCTCAGATCCCTGGGATTGACTATGACCATATCTTTGCCCCGGTCGGTCAGTTCTCCACTTGCCAGGCATTTTTCAGCCTGGTTTCCCAGCTCGGGTGGGAACTGCATCAGATGGATGTGAGCAACGCTTTTCTCCATGGCTCACTAGATGGCGAGGAGATCTACATGGTACAGCCTCCACGCTTCGACAACGGCTCCAGCAAGGTCTATAAGCTGTGGAATTCCCTCTATGTCCTAAAGCAATCACCGCACTGTTGGGACCAGGAGATCAGTCGTATGCCTCTCAGTGGCAGCCACCTCCGCAGCTCTGCCAACCCCGTGCTATTCATCAGTCCGCGAGATTAGACCCTCTTCACTGTTCTCGTCTATGTTGACGACCTGCTCATCACATCGCCGGATGCAGCTGCTATCCAGCGGGTCAAGGACGTGCTGCATGCTGTCTACTAGATGAAGGACCTCAGGCCAACACAAGTCTTTCTGGGCATGCAGCTTGACCATGATCCCTCTGTGGGCATCCTGCATGTGCATCAGGCTTCCTACGTCTAGATCTTGTCCGGCGCTTCGCTAAGGACCTACCCCTCGTGCCGAGAGTGTCCTCACCCATGTTGCCTGATGGTCAGAGGATGCTCAAGAGCTCTGATCCAGCCATGGTGGAGGAGCCAGTAGATGTGAGCACGTATTTGCACGTCATCGGGTCACTGATGTTCTTGGCGAGGACGACGCGTCCAGACATTGCGTTTGCCGTCAACCTCCTGTCACAGTTCTCTCAAGATTCGCGTCACCTACACTTCGAGGTCGTGATTCAAGTATTGTGTTGTGTTGTGTCTACCCCACTGTGATGCCTCATGTTCCGACAACAGCCATCCATTGTGGCAACGGGACACCGACAGTGACTAGGCCGGTAGTCCAGACGGTAAGATTCGCACTAGTTGGACCTTTCTTGTTGGCGGGATGGCTGTGTCCTGGCGCACTGGCAAGCAAGGCCGCATTGCACAAAATATTGCCAAGGCTGAGTATGTGGCACTTGGTTCTGGCGCTTGTGAGAGCGTGTGGTTGCGACGCTTGCTGTCCGAGTTGCGACAGTCAGTCCCGTCCATCATGCTGTACCGTGACAATGAGAGTGCCATGGCCATTGTTGACAATGACGGCGTGCATCCCACTCGCACAAAGCACATCAACGTCCAATATCGCTATGTGCGTTTGTTGTTGCATGACGCCAGCATCAGTAATGTGTAAGTTGCGATAGCACGGCAGTTGGCTGATTTTCTGACCAAGGCACTGAAGCGTGACTCGTTCAAGAAGGTTGTGAGTGCAGTCGGTGTGCGTCCGTGAGGTTCTCTCCCTCCCTGTCCGCTTGGTCTCTGCGCTCTCTGTCCATCCATCTACACTACGCCTGTGAGTCATCAGGGAGTGTTCGTTTTTGTCTCACATCTCTCACATTTACTCTGCTCTCTCTTCCCGGCTTGTGTACATCAGCGTATAGATGACGGACGATGAGACGTGATGCTCATGGAGTGTCGTCCGGTGGAGCCAATGTACACAGCGGCGCATACACAGTTTTAGGAGCCTCCTCCCTCCCTCACGCTCAGCTCCATCGTCAGATCTCCTCAGCTGTCGTGCCGCCGGCAGACACTATCACTACATATGCTGATTGCACACGTCCAGCGCCATGTCTGACTGCACTGTTGCGTTCGCAATGCTATGTCATGCCTAGGGTCCAAGTTTCATGATTTTCTGGCATTGTTGGTACCAGGGATTAGAGTAGACACTGCCTAGGTCTAGGCAGCCATAACTCCTCACTGCTATTTTCCTAGCTGATTGTGACCGCACGACTGGGTTTGTAGCGTGTGAATTAGGGTATGGTCTAGTTTTCAGACAAAACGGATGACGCCCTGGTTTGAGCTATCGGCCTTGTGGCAGGACTCACCCAGAAAACCTCTATGCCTGAAAAAGAGCTATTTTCTAATGGGCGGAGTGACTGTATACCCCTAGTTTTGCACAATAAGCCCAATCTGCCCCTCCGTCGGAACAATAAGCCCCATCCGCCCCTCCGCTAAAACGATAAGCCCCATCCATCCCTACGTCGGAACGATAAGCCTCATCCGCCCCTCCGTCAGAACCATGAGCCTCATTCGCCCCTCCGCCAGAACAAAAAGCCTGACTCGCCCCTTCTGCAAGGACGCAAAAATCCTGATGTAGAAAATAATCGATATACCCCTCTCGTTTGTCAAAAGATAGCATGTCAGTGTCGCATGGATGCGGCGTCGACATGCTGACGTCACAATTTCCTACCTAATCATCACAAACTCCATAAAAGAAGGGTTTGTGGTTTTTTTGTAAGTGGTTTGCGGGGAGTCTGCATGGGGGATCCGAGACTCCCCTATGTTCAAAGGGAACCTGCTAGGCCTCGCTACTGCGGGGCCTAGCAGGTACCCGCGCAAAAATAAACCCTCAAACTCTGCATGTAAAAAGGGGGTGGGTTTGCCTATTGTTTGTAACTCAAACAAGGGTATAAAGTTGAACAAAGAGTTAAAAAAACAAATAGGGATTTTTGACTCTCGTAGAAGACTCCTATGGACGCTCGTCGGCCAGAATCCCCGTCGAAGTCCTCCCCCCCCCCCCCCCACTCCCCACCGCTTCTCGGCAGCCCACCGCCCGCCCGTTCCACCGCGGCCCTCAATCACGAGGGCCGCGATTGACGGGCGGGTGGGTGGGCTGGTGGGCTGCGAAAGGCGGAGGGGGGAGGGGGGGGTTGGGGCTGACGAAGTGCCGACCGAAGGATGTCGGCCGGCAATATCCCATCCCCCCTCCCTCCCAGACCCCTCGATGCTATCGTGGCCCTCCATCGCGACGGCCGCAATGGACGGCATGGCTGATTTCACCATGCTTAAGCAGCGACATGTATTGCTGTTTGAGCATGGTGAAAATGGGGGGGCGGATTAGGCTTTTTTTTTGCCCGACCGGGGCGGATTAGGCTTATTGTTTTGGCGGAGTTGCAAATGAGGCTTATCATTTTGGCGGAGGGACGGATGAGGCTTATCGTTCTGGTGGAGGGACGGATGGGGCTTCTCGTTCTGTCGGAGGGGCGGATGGGGCTTATTGTTCTGACGGAGGGGTATATGAGGGTCAAGGGTGACAAAACAGGGGGTAATCGGCATTTTCACCATTTTCTGATTGGCTGGTGAACTGAGTAACAAATTCTACAGAGCTGGGAGAGACTAGTTCTTGGAGGGGTCTCCCATTGTGTCTCATTGTTGTTTCTTAATCAGTCACTTCCAGTTTTCAGCTGCTTTCTGGCGCTAACACTGGCACACGCATTTCTGAGTAACAAATCCAGAGCACTTAGACCTAGACTCTAGAGCTGCAGACTGGGGGTGCAACAGACAGCAAGGAGCGTGGAAGCCCGTACGCTGCATCAACAACGCAATTATCCCAACCTGCGCTTTAGAATACCGTAGTGTCTCTCATGTTCAACTAGAATAATTATCTTCCTTTGCCTATTCAAGCACATATTTTATTTTTTCCTTCATGGACGAGACATTCCGGAAATTCCCAAATCCTCGTTTCTCTACACATAGTTACAAGTCAACAATGTGATGAGAAAATTGTTGCGAAACATGGAAAACATCAGGAAAGGCTAACGCACATCCACAACCTCCTCATCCTCAGGTTCAACCACAGCAGGCGGAGTCACACACTGTGGAAAAACCTTATTGTCAGGAATGTCCACATTTTCTGCGCGTAGGCCCAAGGGCTTGTGTGCAGAATGGGACAGACTGTGCATCTGATCGTCGTCCGATGCACACAATCACTTCCTGACGGCGCGCTTCACAATCTAGAAATCCTAGGCAGTAGGTTGGGGTAGCAGCGTTGTTGATGCAGTGTGTGGGCTTCCACGATCGTTGCTGAAGTTTGCTGCCCCCTCAGTCTGCTGCTCTAGAGTCTAAGTCTGGAAGCTCTGGGTTTGTTACTCAGAAACGCGCGCGCCAGTGTTAGCGCCAGAAAGCAGCTGAAAACTGAAAGTGACGTGTTAGGAATGAAGAATTAACAACAATGGGAGACCCCTCCAAGTTCTAGCTCTCCCCCTCTAGTGTAGAACTCTTTACTCAGCTAACCAACCAATCAGAATATAGTCCTAGACCTGTTTTCTGGCAGGCAGGGTTTTCTCGGTGAGCCCTGCCAGACGCCCAACAACCCAAAACCCGGGCTTTGTCCGTTTGGCCTAGAAACTGGACCATACCATAATGCCAACGCTGCAAACACATTCGTGCGGTCAAATCAGATAGAAAAATAGCAGCAAAGAGTTATGTCTGCCCGAACCCAGGCAATGCCTACGATAGGAGGTGATGCCAACAGGGCCAGACAGCATGAGACATGGACCCTAGGCACGCAACACCGCGACCAGAGATAGCGCTTGGTCCATGCAGACAGCATCTGCAATGACAGTGACCGCAGGTGGCCCGACCGCCGAGGAGGCCTGCCGATGGAGCCGAGTGCGTCGCGAGAGGGAGGAAGCTCCAGCGAACGGTGAGTGGGCCTAAGCGTGCGTCTGCTCCACCGAGCGACAATCCAGCAGCGTTGAGTCTCGTTGTCAGTCACCTGCACGCCGATGTACACAAGCCGAAAGGACACAACAGAGTACAATAAGTAATGCACGAAAACCAATACTCCCCCATGACTCACAGGCGTAGTGCACATGTGCGGGCAAAGACATAGTCAATGACCAGAATCTCCCAGGCCACATAGAAACGCAGGTAGGGACAAAGAGAGCCACTCACGGACGCACACCAACCAAACTCACAGCCTTCTTGAACAAGTTGCGCTTCAGTGCCTTGGTCAAGAAGTCAGCCAACTGCCGTGCTGTCTCAACCCACACAATGTTGATGCTGTCGTCATACAACAATGAACGTACATAGTGATACTCAAAGTTGATGTGCTTTGTGCGTGTGTGATGCACTCCGTCATTGTCGGCGATGACCATGGCACTCTCAGTGTCACAGTGCAACTTGATGGATGCGACACACTGACGCAACTTGGATAACAGAAGACGCAACTACACACTCTCACACACACTTAAGCCAAGAGCAACGTACTCGGCCTCAACAGTGTTACGTGCAATGCACCCCTGCTTGCCACTGCGCCAAGACACAGATGTGCCGCCGATCAGAAAGATCCAGCCTATGCGACTCTTACCGTCCAGACTGCCGGCCCAGTCACTGTCGGTGTAGCCTACCGTGACAACAGACGGTTGGCGGCGGAACATGAGACCTCATCGAGGAGTCGAGACGACATATCACAGTACTCGGATTGTGGCCTCGTAGTGGAGGTGACGCAGATCTTCAGAAAACTGGGCTAGGAGGTTGACGGCAAAGGTGATTTCTGGGCGCGTCGTTGTCGCCAGGAACATCAGTGACCCGATGACTCGCAGGTACGTGGTCACGTCAACTGGCTCCCCCACAACAACTGAGTTAGAACTCTTCAGCTTCACCTAGCCATCAGGTGACATGGGTGAAGATGCACTCGGCACAAGTGGCAGGTCATCCGTAAAGTGGGTGGACAGAGTCTGCACATAGGCGGCCTGGTGGATGTGTAGGACGCCCTGGGAGCGATCATGCTCGAGCTCCATGCCCAGGAAGACTCTGACAGATCCGAGATCCTTCATCTAGTAGGCGGCGTGCAGCAAGTCCTTGACACGCTAGATGGCAGCCGTGTCTTGCGACGCAATGAGGAGATCGTCGACGTAAACCAGAACAGCAGCAAAAGTCTTGCCTCGCAGACTAACAAACAGTGAGGGGTCAACGGTGCTGCGCTGGAGCCCGCCGCAAAGGAGCGTGTTGCTGATCTCTTGATTCTAGCACCCACGCGACTGCTTCAGGCCATGCAGGGTCTTCCGTAGCCGTCAGACTCTCCCGATGCCATCATGAAAGCCTGGGGCTGCATCATGTGAAGCTCCTCACCCTCGAGTGAGCCATGAAGAAAGGCTTAGCTCACATCCATCTGATGTAGCTCCCACCTATGCTGGGCGACCAAGTTGAAAAGCGCCCGGTGAGTGGAGAACCGGCCAACTGGGGCAAAGATCTGGTTATAATCAACCCCAGGAATCTGGGCAAACCCTTTGGCTATAAGGTGGGCCTTGTACTTGTCCAAGGACCCGTCGGGCTTCCACTTGCACTGAAAGATCCACTTGGCGCCGATGGACTTTCATCCCTGGGGAAGGTCGACGAGGTCGTACATGTGGTGCTGTTGGATGGCAACGAGCTCATCGGCACAGGCAGCGTCCCAGTGTGCGGCCTCAGGAGAGGCTTGTGCCTTGCGTAGGGTGGCTGGGTCCTCGAGGCATGCTGTGGAGCAGACTGAGAGAGCATGCGCATCTTGAGCCCCATGTGGGATGCGCGCGAGTGTAGCCACGACGGTGTGCCGATGCTTGTGATGAAGCATGGCATAGCCCAGTGGGGAGCCCAGGTGAAGGTCAACAATGATGGCCAAGGTGGTTAAGCCGAGGGCCTTGGTGCCCGGATCTCCTCTCACGACCGTGGGAGTGGAGGAGACACGTGGAGCCACTTCGGGTCGAGGCGCCATGGAGCGTGGTGCGACGATCTGCGCGCTCACCGACGGCCTGGGTTGGAGGCTCCCGCCTGGGCTACATGTATAACGTGGCGGGGTAGGCGATGGCACTGAGTCCGACGGGCCAACGGAGGCGGATGAGGCTGCTGGCCCAGAGGGGCCAACGGATGCAACTGGGGCTGCCGGCCTGGAGGGACCAGTGGACGCAACTGGAGCTGCTGGCCCGGAGAGGCCAGTAGATGCGACTGGAGCTGCTGGCCCGGAGGGACCAGTGGATGCGACTTGAGCTACTTGTCGGGAGGGGCCAGTGGACGCGACTGGAGCTGCTGGCCCAGAGGGACCTGTGGACGCAACTAGAGCTACTGGTCCAGAGGGGCCAGTGGACACGACTAGGGTTGCCGACTTGGAGGGACCAGTGGACGCGACTGGAGCTACTGGTCCGGAGGGGCCAGTGGACGCGACTAGGGTTGCCGGCTCGGAGGGACCAGCGGATGCGACTAGGGCTGCCGGCTCAGAGGGACTAAGGGATGTGTCACGTGGAAGCGGCAAGACGGAGGACAGACTTACCACTCCCCCACGCGACGGGATAGACACGGACGAGCTAGAGTGAATGAGGTCACAAGGGAACACGTCCTTGAAGACGAGGGCATCGCAGGACTCGATGATGCAGTGCCTAGAGGGATCCCAGAAGCGCCAGGCCTTGGACTGATGAGAGACACCAAGGAAGGTGCAGGGGCATCCGCGAGGGGCGAGCTTGCTGCCCTGCTGCAGGGCAGGCAGCCACACAATGGCCACAGAACCCCAGGCGCGAGCCGAGCGGAGGTCAGCGCGCTAACCGCACCAATGTTGGTCGACGTGGACTGGCGGGGAAGGGGACCGTGGGGAATCCGGTTCCAAACCCAAGTCATTTAAGCCATAGCTTCAAAATAGAAGCCATTAGAGAGACCGGACTCAACCCGCATGGAGCGCACGGCGTTCGCCATGGTACGGTTCCACCGTTCAGAGACACCATTTTGAGCAGGCGTGTAGTGTGCACACGTCGCATGGTGGATCCCGTGAGAGGCCAGAAAGGCCGTGGTCTCACCCATGTACTCACCACCATGATCAGCAAAAGCAACAAAGAGAGCGGCCACACGCGCGCTCCGCAAGGACAAGCCAGTCCTGTATGGCTCGTGTGACATCACTCTTCTACCGCATGCAGAAGACCCAGCGGTAGCGAGAATAGTCGCCAGTGAGGGTGAGGATATAGCGGCCGTGCTCACCAACGGACTCAGTGGGGAGAGGGCCCATGACATCCGAATGGACGAGGTCGAGAGGGGCAGATGTACGGGAGGAAGACAAAGGGTATGTGGACTGGTGTATCTTCCCCTGAGCGCAATCAATGTACTCGGTGGGACACGAGAGAGGGAAAGTCTCTGGATCAAGGCCCTTGGCCTACTGGGTACGGAACATGCTGTCTACAGTGGTAGAGTGGACGTGGCAGAGGTGGCGGTGCAAGAGGCGGGTAGGCTAAGGAGAGAGCGTGCTAGTGACAAACACATGGCCTGTGGCGGCCGACGGGGAGGAGACGGAAGGAGAGGAGGAGAGGCGAGGTACATGCCACAGGTTGCCACGGGCGGTGGCGTGCAGGACTATAAGACGAGACGGACGCAACGACACAGTGCCAACACCTCGCGCATGCACAACGTCCATACTCATGCGGTCAAGGGCAGTGACGGACAGGAGGCTGAGCTCGAGACCTGGGACAAAGAGGACATCAGTCAAAAATACATCACCGGCATGACCACGGAAACGAACAACGCCAACACCATGGACAGGCAACACCTGTCCAAAGCCCGTCCGGACACCAGAGACATCACCGACAGGACCGAGCATACTAAAGGCCTCACGAGAGGCCGTCATGTGATGCGTGGCCCCGACGTCAATGATGTAGGTCTCGCCAGGGTCCTGGACCGGGGTCAACACATCGCTCACGGTCACATGACAGCAAGCAGGGGACGCGAACGCGGTGGAAGGAGGCACGAACCGAGACTGCCAATCGTCAAGCCACGCGACGTCGTCATGCAAAGGGGAAGAGGGGACCATGGGAGACGATAAAACAGACAAGGAAACGGGACACGACCACAGTTCAGTCTCAGTTATGCGGGGCTGGGTAGGAGCGGAGGAGGTGATGTAACTCGTACTTCCCTGGGGAGGAGGGCGAGGCAGGCCGAGCTGGAGCGCGATGAACTGCTCCAGCTGACGCTTGCCGGAGGACGGCCCGGGAGTGTAGATTGAGTGCGAAGTGATGGCACCGGAGCCAGGGTAGGAGGAGGACTGTGCCGGCAAAGGAAATGGAGGCACCAACGGCTGCGGATAGTGCGGCTGTGGTGCTGGTGTCGGCTGGTCTGGCGAAGCGACGAAAGTGGTAGAGCCGCTGGACGAGGCCAAAGCGTCAGAGCCTGCGACAGCGATGGAGGCTGAAGCGAGACGGCGCTCCCGCTGGCGATGCATGGTGGCGATGACGCGCACCTCGTTCGTCGGTAGAGGGCCCGTGTACCACCCATGTCCGGGCTGGCCACAATTGTGGCAGATCGAGCCGCCACCGCTAGACCCGATCGACGGCTACTGTTGCCTCTGCTGCTGTTGCTGACCCTTGCCTTTCTTCTTGCGACACTTCTTCTTCCTCGACGATGATGAGGTAGCTAAGACAGAAGAGGCGACAGCCACAGAGGCGACGGCAGGGGAGGTGAGAGCCTCCCTACGCTAGATTTGGGACTTCAGACGAGCTTCCTCAATCTGGAGGAAGAGCTCGTATGCCCAGGGCATGAGGGTGCCCGGGGCTGCCATGGTGGAGAGGACGTCGTGAGAGTTGTGTACGAAGATCTCCGCGTACGCAGCAGTGGCACCGCACTTGATGGTGAGGAGTGCGGCCAGAGGGGGTGGGGCAGAGGTGCCGTGGCGACGAAGGATGTCTTCCGCCCACTGCCAGTAGGCGGTGACCGTCTCGGTCTCCCCCATGTGCAGGGAGTTGAACTCTCGCAGCAAGAGGCTAGTCTCAGCCTCGTTGGATAGGCGATGGGGACGAGTGAGGACTTGCCACGCGGCGGCAGGGTCTGTGGTGGCGCCAGCAGCGAAGTCGCCGAGGAAGGGCTCTAGGGCGTTGCGGGAAGCCGGATAGGCTATAGGGACTAAAGCACATAGGGCACGACCAGCGTCATGTAACTGGTCGGCCATGGTGGGGTCATACGTGATGGTGTAGTATGCCCACACGCCCTCACCTTGCGCCTAGATCCGAAAGCTAAGCTCCCAGCTCCGAGACTGCTCGCCGGCCTGAAGCAACGGCACCAGCGTCTCAAAGTCCTTCTGCCTATGGCCGGCGCCCAAAGTGGGGCCCAGGACGGAGGTCACTGCCTGCCACTAGCACTGAGTTTTTTTCTACACCAGGAAGTGCGTGGCAGCAGACACAGCTGGGCTGGTGTGCCCTGGAGGGATAAATGGTAGCGGCACACTGGTGGCAGTCTAGGAGGCCAATGGTTACAGCGCTGCAAGCTGCTGCGTCAAGGCGGCGAGCTATTGTTAAAGAGCAGCCAGGGGGTCAGGGTTGCCGCCAACGACGCCAAAAGGCTACTGCTGCTGTTGTTGCAACTGCTGCTGCTGCTGCTGTCGCTGCTGCTGTTGCTGCTACTATTGCTGTTGCTGCTTTTGGTGCTGCTGCTGTTGCTTCTTCTGCTACTGTTGCCGCTACTGCTGGTATTATTGTTGTTGCTGCTGCTGCTGTTGCTGTTGCTGGTGCAACCGCTACAAGAAAGGAGGGCTAGGGGTCTCCCCAACAGAGGAGGACCCCTCACTGCTGGGGCCGCCAGCCATGGTTTGGTACCCCTTGGTTCCCTCTTTGCTCTTTTTTTGCTGATGTCAGAAGTGACATATTAGGGCAGCTGACGTCAGCAGCTGCCCTCGTGTTATCTGCAGGGCTACTACTGTAGATGACTCCCTGCCCACCTTTTGGTTTTCTCCCCCCCTTTTCTTTGTGTTGATGATGTCAGTAGTGACATCAGCAGTGATGTCAGCAGCGGGACGCTGACTTTAGAGGCGTTGGTTGTTTGGGTCGCTGCTACTACTGCTGCTGCTGTTGTTGTTGCTACTGGTGCTATTGCTGCTATTGCTATTGCTGCTTCTGCTACTGTTGCTGCATCAATTACTGTTGCTGCTACTACTGCTTCTACTGCTACTGCTATGACTATTGCAGTAGCAATTGCTGCTGCTGCTACTACGGGCTGCTGCGGCCGCTATGGTTGCTGTAGAAGCTATGGCAGCTATTGCAGCCGCGATAGAGAAGCTGGTGGGGTGGGGTTTTTTTCTTGCTTTTGTCTTCTTTTTCCTTTCGTCTGTGACAACGCGCTCCGCTGCTCGCTGTGGCCCGCTGTTTGCTACGAGTAGTGGGCTCGCAACCCGCTGCCGACAGCAAGCAGCGGGCTGCGGGCTGCGAGCAGCAACAGCCGCTGCGAGCAGCAACAGCCGTTGGTGGCTGTTGCCAGCAGCTGCTGCTCACTGCTGCCAGCAGCTGCTCACTGCTGCTGCTACTGAAGCGGGTTGTTGCTGCGGTTCGCTGTTGCGGCTGCTAAAGCCCGCTGCTGCTGCTGCTGCTCGCTACTGCAGTTGTTGCTCGCTATAGGTGCTGCTCGCTACCGTTTCTACTCGCTGCTACTGCTCCTGCTACTTGTTGCCATTAGTGCTGCTGCTAGCTGCCATTGCTACTTCCTGCTGCGGGATGCTGTTGCTGTGGGCTTCTGTGAGTGACTACTGCTGCTGCTGCTGCTACACACAGCCGCTGCTGGCTGCTGCTGCCACTGCCCGTTGCCATTGTGTGTGGCTGCCGCTGCTGTAGGCTACTGCTGCTGCTTGCTAGTCCCAGTCACTGCACCTGGGTGACGTTGCAGTGTGCGGCGTCGCCCGCAGGTGTCGGACGTAGCCTGCCGCTTACCTCCTCGCATAACCTGTGGGGGTCAATGCTGCCAAAAAAAAAAATAGCAGCATTTCCCCTGGCCCAGTGGCCGTGGGAAAAAATCTGACGCCGCCTCCAGGCGGGTCAATGCTGCCAGTAAAAATCCGACAGCATTTCCCCTGCACTGGCGCGTATGGGGGTCCGCCAGCGTTGTTTGGCACCTGTACCCTAGTCTTCTGTTGCTAATGCTACGCTCTGGCTCTGATACCAAGCTAGAAAACCTAGGCAGCAGGTTGGGGCAGCAGCATTTTTTATACAGCGTGCGGGCTTCCACGCTCGTTGCTTAAGTCTGCTGCCCCCTCAGTCTGCTGCTCTAGAGTCTAAGTCTGGAAGCTCTGGGTTTGTTACTCAGGAAAACGCTCGCCACTGTTAGCGCCAGACAGCAGCGGAAAACTGAAAGTGACTGGTTAGGAATGAAGAATAAGCAACAATGGGAGACCCCTCCAAGTTCTAGCTCCCCCCCACTAGTGTAGAACTCTTTGCTCAGCTAACCAGCCTATCAGAAAAGAGTCCTAGACCTGTTTTCTAGCAGGCAGTGTTTTCTCGGTGAGCCCTGCCAAACACCCAACAGCCCAAAACCCGGGCGTCGTCCATCTTGCCTGAAAACTGGACCATACCATAACATCAATGCTACAAATGCAGTCGTGCGGTCAGAATCAGGTAGAAAAATAGCACCAAAGAGTTATGGCTGCCCAAACCCAGGCAGTGCCTACGACAGTAAGTGATGCCAAACAGGGCCAGACAACATGAGACATGGACCCTAGGCACACCATGATGCTGCAGACGCAACACCACAACCAGAGACAACGCTCGGTGCATGCAGACAGTATCTGCAGTGGCAATGACCGCCGGCGGCCCGACCGCCGGCGGCCCGACCGCCAAGGAGGCCTACCGATGGAGCTGAGGGCCACGCCGGAGGGAGGAGGCTCCAGCGAACGGTGAGTGGGCCTCAGCGTGCGTCTGCTCCATGGAGTGACACTCCAACAGGATCGAGTCTTGCCATCATTCATCTGCACGCTGATGTACACAAGCCAGGAGGACACAACATGTTAGTGTTGACACACACGCAAGTGACCTCTTGTCTCCACCCACTCACACACTCGTTCACTGCAGGTGACTGAGCACCGTTGAAGCCATGGTCCAAGCAGGACTGGTCAGGTACAAGGCAGGCGTGACCTCAGCCATGCTCAAGCCCTTCCCAGGACGCACCATGCAATTTTCAGTATTTGGTTGTGAGCCACGTTGTGGCTGGAACTTGAGATGTAACTTGAGAGATGCATGCTCCACATACGCTCATGGTCGATGTGGTTTCTGGACTTGTGTGCCTTACATGCTGTGCCAGTTGTTTAGTTCTTGCCCAGGTTGCTGATCCTACGGGGCCACACGCTCAGTAGCTCTGAGGTGTGAGAAATCGCGGCAGCTTTTTAGCGGACCGGTCAGGTTTGACCCCGGGGTGGCGGCCGGGCCCCACATCGAGCCCCTCGAGTGGGTGGCCCGGTCAACCACGGCTAAGGGCTCGCTAGCTCGTCACTCTCATTACACTCGTTCTAAAAGTGTCTTGCGGCTAAGTGTTTCTCCACCTCTCTCACCCCCATCCTAGCCATGGATGTCGTGTCCTCCTGGCTTTGTGTGTTCGAGGGTGTATGGAGGAATCTCGTCGCTACATACTCGTATCAGAGCAAGGGGGATCCCTTCCCTGCTCTATCGATCCGGGACCCGCGGGCGAGGCAACGACAAGGCAGTGCGGCGATATCTTGCCGCTGTCATTGCACCTTGCACCTCATCGCCAGCCCGAAGTATCACCTCGTATGCTGTCACACCACAGCACCACCTCACCATCGCCATTCTCGGCTTGGTGTAGTTAACCCTAGTTTGGTTTCATGCACTCCACTCTCGTAGTCTAATTGCCTCACCCCTCTCTTGGCAACAGCACACCCGTCAAGGCCACCGTTTTTCTGGACTCGGCACGCCGGCCTCTGTCCGCAGCTGCTGCCCAAATCCTGCGGTCCCGTAGTTCGGGGCCACATCATCGTCCACCTGCACCCTTGCGCCGAACCTCTTGCAAGGTGGCACACCACCACATCCACGTGTACAGCGGCAGCCGCTTCTGTAGCGTGTGATGCCACCCTGGCTTTGCCACTTGAGTCGGAGCCGATCCCCTCATCATCAAGGGGCTGGTGCGAGCGTGCGTGCACCGACAAGCTCCTCGCACGCTACAAGGAGGAGGAGAGACGTGCGTGGGTACGTGGCCGACGGTGTGACAGCCCCGGCTATCATCTGGGGGACGACTATGACGCCGCGGAGTACCTTGCGCTCGCAGACGCTTTCGAGTACACTGCCTACTGCCAGTCAGCGTCCGACGACTCTCCTACAATGCAGAACGCACTAGCCACGGGGCCGCCACGTGAGCAACGTTGTCCTGCATCACCTGTAAGCTCACCTGTTGACCATAGAACATGTCAGCAGAGTCTTCTCCTTCATGCCACCCACTCAGGAACAGGACCAGCTGCCGAGGCAGCGGTCGTACAGCCAGATGAGGACTCCTCTCATCTGGCTACCTCACCTGCTGCATCAAAGGCAGCAGCTCAACCCTCTCTACCCTCTGACATCTTCTCTGTGTTGGAGGCAGCCCTCATTTCTAGCTCAGCTGTTGCATCCACGTTTGTTGCCACAACTCGTGCCGCACGTGCACCTACCACCACCCCTGCGGGCAGGGCTGTTGATACGTACACCACTACAACTGTTGACCAGGGTCCACTGGCTGCCGCCACCGTCAATATTGCTACGCAGATTGCAGCTGCAGCTGACTCCGTTGCATCTGTGGCAGCCTCAGCTGCCACAGCCCTCTCTAGTGCTGTGACGTCTATCCAGGACTCCACCTCCTTGGTGTCTACTGCAGCAGCATCCGCATCCCTTGGCCATCAGGTTTGCCTTCTCGTCACAGCTCCAGCCGCAGTTTCTTCTCTCGCCGGTGCCGCTCTCACTGGAGTTGCCTGCTTCATCATCTCTGCATCCTCCTCTATAGGCGTCATTGGAGCATCAGTAGCAGCTGCACTATCTCCCTTGTTTGGCCTGCGTCGTTAAACTTGGTGAGCTATTGTTCCTCTACTGCTTGGGCCCCTCCTACCTCTTTTGCTTCCTCCCTTTTCCATCCCCGTGGCCGTGTGAATCTGCCTTCTACATGGTTGTGCAACATCACGACTACAGCCTATATCACATTCCCACGCCCACTGGGGCAGGGGAAACTCTGCCCAAAAAATCTTGTCCGTTACGTGCATTACTCACCATGCCTGTAGACAATGATCAGTATGCTGCCTTGCAAGAGGAACTGCACAAAGAGCGTGCAGCTCTTCAAGCGGCTCTCACTGCTCAGCGTGCTGCTGAGGAAAAACTGCGTGCAAAGCAGGGGGATCAGGACACCTTCGCAGATCACATTGTCAACCTTGTCCTCAATCGCTTGCAACCTGTCTTGCGCTCCACACCTGCTGTCTCTGCTACTGCTGACATTGCTGCTGCCTTCTCCACCTCTCCCGTTTCCGCACCCACCAACACTAACTTCTGAACTCTGACCCCATAGCCGTTGTAGCTGCTGCGGGCACTGCCGTTGCAAAAGCCATTGCCCAGCCTCAGCATCGTAAGCCTGACTTTGACTCAGCACCACCTCACTTCACTACTAACCTTTCATTCGATTCCTGGGATGTGCGCTTCAGTGCATGGGCGCAAGGTGAGCAGCTTTGGGAGTACTACCATCCGTCCAATCCCTGAGATAACCCCCCTTTTGTTCCCACTGATGTTGAATCTGCACGTGATGTCTGTGCTCTCATCCGTGTAGGGCCCGATGATCTCACTGATAAGATCGGGTCATACAATACTGACACTGCACATCACACACTGGCTGACCATGTTGGCGCATACGCACTCATCAAACGTCGCACCACTGCCACTGGACAGGGAGCACAAAATGTGCTCACTGTCCAATTCAACACACTATCCATGCGCGCTGACGAAACTGCGGATGCCTATTGGGCCCGCAGCTTGCGTCTTCTGAAAGACCTCGGCAAAGCAGCCCCTGGAAAACTTCCTGCTGTTCTCTCTATCGTCAACGGCCTCATCTCGGAACTGTTTGACATCTTTAGGGAGGTGAAAGCCTTCGAGCTTGAGCGTCTTGCTGCTGAGCCTGTCCCTAGTGACTCACCACCAGGCATTTGTGCGCTTTGGGAGTTCACCTCGCAGCGGCTCACTGACTGGTGGAGTGCCCTCCAAAACAAGCGCATCCATCGCACTGCTGTTGCCACAGCCACCACAGCACTTCCCTCTCCCTCATCCTTATCCTCTTCCTCCTCTTCCTCATCCTCCTCCCCGGCTACGTCCCTTGTACACCAAGGGGGTGACGGGGGGGGTCGGGGCAAAGGAGGTGGTCGGGGCAAGGGCTCTACTACCACCGGCCTTGGCGGCACATCCTCCTCTTCTGCCACTTCCAACAATGTCACGTGTTGGAATCATGGGGCCACCAGACACTCTGCACCAAAGTGCTGAGCTCCACCCGAAAACAAGCGCCTGGCCTCTGCCATGCATGCTCACTTGGCGCGGTTCTCCAATGGCTCTGGAGCCTCTGCTGTTACCTCTCGGACCGTACCCCCGCCATCTCCTCCGTGCCACCACCCTGCCTCTTCTGAGGCTGCTGTCTACCACGCTGCTGCAGCTCCACCGACTGTTCCTTACCCCTGGGGGTGGCCTCCAGGATATGGCGGACCAGTCTTCTACAGTCCGCCCTCCATTGCCTATAATACCCCTCCTTGGGCGGCGTTGTCCTAATCTTCTCGTCGGGCATCCACCGGCCTCGTCATCACCCCAGATCCACCTGAGGACGAGCGGCAGTTGGACGCTCCTCTTTCACA
The DNA here is from genome assembly GCA_023375785.1 of Penium margaritaceum. Lineage (NCBI taxonomy): Eukaryota > Viridiplantae > Streptophyta > Zygnematophyceae > Desmidiales > Peniaceae > Penium > Penium margaritaceum. Next base: position 23,864 of record SZWC01009255.1, on the reverse strand, counting down.
CGTCGTCCACCAGCGCCACCTGAGATCAGGGAGGTGAGAGTGACAGCTCTCGGTCAGAGTCTCTTGCGTGTGTAGTCGATGGGGAGTTACGTGGTCCAATGTCCGGTCATGTTCTCGGGCGTCCCCCTGATGACGTGCCATGGATTGAAGAATGGCAGTCTCGTTGTTTGCCTCCTTGCTTAGCTGTGTGTGGTCATCGCCTCGTCCCGCATGCTGCCATTGCTGCCGTGAGTCGTGATCCCTCTGCTGTCCGTACGTCCGGGGGCTTTTGGATCCTTGATTCCGGAGCCACCCATCACATGACCTCGTCGCGAGCGTCCTTTGTTTATCTTGGTCCGTACTCTTCTTGCTGCATCTGACATTCCACCTCTCTTCTCCTTTGATGCAATGTCATACATGACATGGGTCTGGAACCGCATTCCACATGGTCCTCTCCCTTGGCATGTCATGCTGTTTGAGTGCTGGTTTGGTTGTCGAGGGGATCTCCGCCTTGCTTGCATCTGGGGTTGTGTCGCTGCTGTCTGGCTCCCTGAGGATGAGCACGATGGTGAACTCAGTCTGCATGCTCACCTGTGCACCTTCCTTGGTGTTTCCGCCATGTCCAAAGCCTGGCGCTTCTGGGACCCTGATCGCGTGCGGGTCGTCGAGTCGCGGGATGCCCTTTTCTTTGAGGATGTCTTCCCTCGCGATTTGTCTGGTGTCGCTTCCTCTTCCTCTTTGTCCTCGCTCCGTCGGCTTGGGGGTGGGGTGGGTGTGCTCCAGCCTCCGGTCTCGCTGGCGTGCCTCCCTCGAGCGTGCCGCCTCGCGGGCCTGGTCCTGCCTCTGATCCCGCTGTTGCACCTTCCCCGAGCTTGACCTCGTCCCACACCTCGTCCTCTCCAGGTTCCTCCCACATGGACACACCTCACACTACCCCATCGTCCTCCCCACACTCTCCACCCTCCTCATCATCTGAGCCCACATCAGTGCCTGCCAGTGTCCCACCACTGTCTGACGACACTCTTGCACAATCTCCCCAGCATGCCGTCTCTGATTTCCCCTCACCGTCACAGCGTGTCGTCTCTGATGTCCCCTCACCAGTCTTTGAGGCACCTTTAGTCATGCCCGAGCCATACACTCGAGGAGGCAGACTCTGTGCTCTTCCACAGACGTCTGTCTTGCACCTATTTCAGTCACAGCGTCGCACCCAGTCCAGTGCACCTCCCACTATAGCTCGCTCGACTGCCAGACCTACTGGGCTTGACGCTCTTAGGCTCGCTGTCGGCGTAGTTCATCCCAACTCAGCAGTGGGCTATGCTCTCGTTGCTCATGAGTTCATCAGTGCCTTGGATGCCTCCACAACAGGATATGTTGCTGCCTGTTTTGCTGCGAGTGGTCTGCCCTCTCTTATCTCACTACCAGCCGAGCCTACCACAGTGCGTCAGGTAAGAGAGGTCGCTCATTCTGATCTGTGGGAGAAAGCCATGCAGGAGGAACTCACGGCCTTGAACGAACATGAGATGTTCGAGCTGGTTGACCTCCCGCCCGGCCGTAAGGCAGTCTTGGCCCGTTGGGTACTTCGGCGCAAGCTGAAGCCTGACGGCACGATTGCCAGATACAAGGCACGCCTCACGGCCAAGGGCTTTTCCCAAATTCCGGGCGTTGACTTTGATGAGACCTTTGCTCTAGTTGGACGCTACACCACCGCCCAGGCTCTTTTGAGCCTGGTAGCTCAGCATGACTGGGAGTTGGAGCAGATGGATGTTAACAACGCATTCTTGCATGGACGCCTTGATGAGGAGATCTACATGGTGCAACCCCTAGGTTTCACTGATGGCACGGACAAGGTTTGGCGACCGCGCAAGGCATTGTATGGCCTCAAGCAGTCATCATGCTGTTGGAACTTGGAGATCTCCTCCACCCTGGAGAAGGGCGGCTACCATCGCAGCTCAGTCGATCCAACACTCTTTCTAAGTGCCCCCTCACAGCCCCTTGTGGCCGTTTTGGTCTACGTGGATGATCTTCTCATTGCGTCACCCAGTCCAGCGGCCGTATAGTCAGTGAAGGCTCTTCTGCAGTCCGTCTACAAGATGAAGGACCTGGGTCCAGCTCGTGTGTTTCTCGGCATGGAGTTAGAGTGAAACCGCCAGTGCAGGACGCTACATGTACGCCAGGATGCATACATTCGCAACCTGGGGGAGCGTTTCTCCTCCTTGCTCGCCGACACCCCCACGGCGTCCACACCGATGACCCCAGCAGGCCAGTGCCTGCTGAAGTCACTTGACTCTTCCCAGTTGGGAAACACTGTCGACGTAACCGATGACCTCAGTGTGATTGGTTCACTGATGTACCTCGCCACTACCACCCGAGCGGATGTAGCCTTCGCGGTCAACTTCCTAGCTCAGTTCTCTCAGCAGCCCCGCCAGAAGCATCTTGAGGCTGCACTACGTGTCGTTTGTTATGCTCTGTATACAGCGCGTGTCGGCCTGTGCTACAAGTCACATCCCTCTGTTGTCGTTGATGGGTACACCAACAGTGACTGGGCTCATGATACAGACGCAAGTACTCGCACAAGCTACATCTTCCTTGTGGGTGGCACTGCTATTTCATGGAAGAGTGGCAAATAGGATCGTGTGGCACGTAGCTCCAGCGAGGCTGAGTATGTTGCGCTCGGCGCAGGTACGTGTGAGAGAGTCTGGCTTTCTCGCTTGCTGCAGCAGCTCCGCGTGCCCATTTGTTGCATCACCCTGCACTATGACAACCAGAACACCAAGGCAACTACTGAGCATGACGGCATGCACCATTCACACACCAAGCACATCAACATTAAGCATCACTTTGTGCGCGACTGCATTGGCGCAGGAGAGGTCCAGGTTGTCTGGGTCGACACGCATCAGCAGCGTACAGACTTTCTCACCAAAGCTCTTAGCAATGGAATGTTCAAGGTTGCTGTGCATGCTGTTGGCTTGTTGCGCGCTTTTGACCCTCTTGGCTGACGTGACGTCGTTGTCCCTCTTGTTGTGAGTCCTCGTGTGGTGTGTGGGCTGTTGTGATGTGAGCTGTTTCCGTCCGTTTGTACAGCTTACTGTGGCCACTCGGCCGTGTCCATGCTCGTGCACATCCCTGATGCGGACCCAGCTGGCGCCGGAGCACTGATGGTTGGTGGATTTACCCGCCAGCAGCCACCAGGCGGCTGCCATGATGTCCCGGGTGCTTGCTGGGGTACTCTACAGTTTTTCTGCAGACGCTAGAGTTTTCTCGGTGGACAGGCTCTTGAGGCCGATTTGCATGTTTTGCATTGTCCTTCCACAGATTGATGCCGGAGTTGTGCGTGTGACCAGTCGTAGCGTCCAGCTCGAGATTTTGCACGTCTAGGTTCAGACGGCGCAGCATTCTGACATGTGTGCGCAGAGTTACGGCCAAAACAGTGGTTTTGGGCCGGTTTTAGGACAGCTCTTGGACCGTCGCATGCGACACCCGCTGTGCGCCGCGGCAGGTATTTATGCCATGGACCTGTCATTTGTTATCTCTCTCTGCAAATGCTTATGAAGCATTCAGACACTTTGCCTTGTGTCCCCTAGCCAAACCCTTGCCNGCGACACCCGCTGTGCGCCGCGGCAGGTATTTATGCCATGGACCTGTCATTTGTTATCTCTCTCTGCAAATGCTTATGAAGCATTCAGACACTTTGCCTTGTGTCCCCTAGCCAAACCCTTGCCGTTACGTGCACGACTTGTGACTGTCGTCACCGTCTGATTAGGCACTGACGCCTGGTCAACGGGAGTGTGGCTAGGAAGCTTCTATGCATCTTCTCACGTCTGTGGGTCATGAGAGAGCGTTAGTGTTGACACACACGCAAGTGACCTCTTGTCTCCACCCACTCACACACTCGTTCACTGCAAGTGACTGAACACAGTTGAAGCCATGGTCCAAGCAGGACTGGTCAGGTGCAAGGCAGGCGTGACCTCAGCCATGCTCAAGCCCTTCCCTGGACGCACCATGCAATTCTCAGTATTTTGTTGTGAGCCACGTTGTGGCTGGAACTTGAGATGTAACTTGAGAGATGCATGCTCCACATACGCTCGTGGTCGATGTGGTTTCTGGACTTGTGTGCCTTACCTGCTGTGCCAGTTGTTTAGTTCTTGCCCGGGTTGCTGATCCTACGGGGCCACACGCTCAGTCGATGTGAGGTGTGAGAAATCGCGGCGGCTTTTTAGCGGACCGGTCAGGTTCGACCCCGGGGTGGCNTGGTTTCTGGACTTGTGTGCCTTACCTGCTGTGCCAGTTGTTTAGTTCTTGCCCGGGTTGCTGATCCTACGGGGCCACACGCTCAGTCGATGTGAGGTGTGAGAAATCGCGGCGGCTTTTTAGCGGACCGGTCAGGTTCGACCCCGGGGTGGCGGCCGGGCCCCACATCGAGCCCCTCAAGTGGGTGGCCCGGTCAACCACGGCTAAGGGCTCGCTAGCTCGTCACTCTCATTACACTCGTTCCAAAAGTGTCTTGCGGCTAAGTGATTCTCCACCTCTCTCACCCCCACCCTAGCCATGGATGTCGTGTCCTCCTAGCTTTGTGTGTTCGAGGGTGTAAGGAGGACTCTCGTCGCTACCTACACAACAGAGTACAAAGAGAGATGCACGAAAACCAACATCACCGTCAAGAATGGGGTTGCGACTTGCGAAGCGACGGAAGGGGTGCGGCGTCCCCCTTGACGTTCCGAAGTTTCGAAATTTGACATGCGAAGTTGAAGGGACAGACGAAGGAGGTGAAGAGGAATTTCGACCGTAATATAACACCAAAACAATACCTGGGTCTTTGGGCGAAGCAGGTCCAAAATTTCAAGGTAAAAAGTTTTAGTCGAATGTAACTGTCATTTAATTGGGTTGTAAAAAATACTCAAATAAAAGAGACACTGCGATAGTTTCCAACTAGAGAGAGAGAGAGAGAGAGAGAGAGAGAGAGAGAGAGAGAGAGAGAGAGAGAGAGAGAG